>JASDQU010107721.1:26853-53110 GCA_032191745.1 Picea mariana | reverse complement strand
GATCACAGTTGTGCGGCAATAGATCTTGTCTATTTTAATTTGTTTATGTTTTTGTCCCCAAGGGTTAGGTATTCAAGGGTTCTACAGACAAGGGTTTGCCCTGTGCTATAGTTCTCTGATATATGTGCGGGGTCCAATAGTAGTACTCGACCCAATATCTCAGGGTAATAACTAAGGAGGATAGACTGTACCCTTAGTCGTACTACCCGACTACCCAGGTACTAGAGAGTATCTTCCCGAGTGTTGTTCTCGGTGACATTATAGCAGTGAGGCGGCCGATCGGTTTATCTAAAGAGGGCTTTCAGGTAATCTAGGTCGATTTGTACACAGGTGCTATCTGATGCGCTACCACTCGAAGGGGTACCAACAGGGGTTACAAGGGTGGACAACAAATGTGCGCTTAAGTACCACTTGCATTTCTTGCGTGTATGAATCCCTCAACCGCAGGTTTATGTGCAATCGACAGATCTTTGTGGCTTAAAGACGCCGAAATACGTCTCTACCCTGAAAAAAAAATTTAATCCACACTTTCTGTCGAGGAAAGTGCTCTGATACCACTTGTAATATACCAGATATAAAATGTATGCAGAACATAAATAAAATGCTAGAAATGGCAGAATAACAGCAATATAACCAGAACATTCACCACAATAGCACTGAAATGATATGAGAATAATAACAGAAATAGCACTTTGAATATGAAAGCAATGTTCATGTGCCTCTTCGAGGGGGCAACCTCCAGTTGAGAAGAGCTCTATTACAATAATATCTAAGTTAGGGTTCTCATACCCTCGACTCCTATTTATACTAAAAAGAAGCATCTAGAGGAAGATCCTTCTAGAAGCGGAAGCTTCTATTAGGTCTTCTTACATCTGCCTTATTCTATTTTATTGAAAGGCCTTATTAATATTGACCTTTATTACATCCAAATATATTGTTCTACCTATGTGCAGGTTAGGAACCTAACATGTCCGCCCATCAGATTTGCAGAGTGTACACCAACCGAGCCCAACAAAATTCCATTTATGTAGATTGTCCCAAGTCGAGACCTTATTTCGAAGGACACTCCACATGAAAAGTCGATTTTTTGTCGGGCTTTTTACTTTCCATAATTTGCTCCACCACCATTCTGCCTCCTATGAATTCACTTATGAGTTGCATTTTAAGTAACCCAATTTGAGGGAGTAGGACCCAGAGGGGGTAGGGTTTCAAATTAATTCATCCTCTGAGTTTGAAAGTCTGATATGTGCTAACTTTAGGCACCAGATAAATATTTCCAGTTCTCGAATTTCTTCTTCTCTGGGACCCAAACTGTAGGGATCCTTCCATCCCTATGACCAGAGAGTAGAGCGGCTAGGGTCCTCCAAGGAGAAAAGGAAATGGATGTCCCTGGAGTGTAAGGACTGAATTAAACGCTCAGAGAGTAAGTGATTCCCATCACTTCCTGGCCAGGGGTCCCCCTACTATGATTCGATTACCATTTCCAATTTTCCATGCTAAATCATTTTCAATGAGGGGAAAGGCGGTTAAGATGGATTTCCAAATCACTGAAGCTCCCTTGGTTATTTTTGGTTGACTTATGATCGAAGCCTCAAGAGATACTGGTGCAATATACTTTTGAACGATAAATTTAGTCCAAAGACTTGAAGTTTTTATAAGACGCCATCCCCCCTTTGTTACCAGTGCTTTGGAGAAGAGGAAGATGTTTTTCAGACCCCACCCACCCAGATCCTTTATAGTGGCTATTTTTTCTCAGTGGACCCAGGGGATTACATGTGACTCCTTTTTCCCACTCTAAAGAAACTTAGAGGAGAGTTTTCTTGCAGCATTCAAAATTCCTTTAGGGATCGAAGAGAGGGACATCTAGTATACAGGGATAGCTTCCAAGAATGATTTTACCAAGACCAATCTTCCTGCTCGTGACAACCACCGATGACTCCAAGAGTTTAGTCTTTTATCTAGTTTTTTTAGGAGCCACTTCCAGTCTTCTTTCCTATAATCATTGGGTTTTAGATTAAAACCCAAGTACTTTAGTTCATCATCTAAAGGTCTTCTTTCGAAAGGAAATAAAGTATAGGGGGCTTGATTTTCTTCTTCTGATAGGAGGAAAGTAGAGAGCAATGATTTTCAGTCATTTATTTGCATCCCAGTTGATTTTGAGAATAGTGAGAGAATGTTCCTTAGAGTTTCAACCTCCCTTCTAGTCCTTCCACTGAAAAGTAAAACATCATCCGCAAAAAGGAGATGTGTTAGTGATAAAGCCTATGAGATTTGGAATCCGGATAGTTCACCTATAGTCTTACTTTGCGTAAGATCTCTGTTGAGTCCTTCAACTACCAAAAGGAAGAGGAGTGGTGACAGGGGGCAGTCTTGTCCGAGCCCTCTTTCAAGAGTAAAGAAAGGTGATGCTGAGCCATTTATTAAGACTGTAAAGGATGTTGTAGTAAGACATCTCATGATCCAAGTAATGAAAGGAACTTCAAAGCCTAGGTGGGTTAATAATAATCGAATATACAACCAACTAACTTGATCATAGGCCTTTGAGAGATCTATTTTAAGTACTTCTCCTTTTAGTTTCCTAGTATTCATACTATGTAATCCTTCCTATGCAATTCCTATGGGTTCATGGATCTGTCTCCCTTCCAGAAAACCAAACTGTTGTTCCGAAATATTCTTGGAGAGGATTTTTTTGAGACTTCGAGCTATAATTTTGGATACAATTTTATAAGCACAGTTGCAAAGTGAGATGCGTCTGAATTCATTCAGGGTCTCTGGATTATTCGTTTTTGGGATGAGAGAAATAAAGGTAGAGTTGATTCTTGGAGGGATACACCCTGAAATCCTTGTGTCCTCCACCATTTTTAGTAGATCTGAACCTATAATCTCATAGCAACCCAGGAAGAATTCTATGGTCCAGCCATCTGGGCCTGGGAATTTATCCTTTTGGAAACTGTGCAGTACTTCTAGGAGCTCTTTTTCTGTAACTGCTGCCATCAAACAATGATTTTCTTCTTCTTCCACAAAACTGAGGAAATATTGTGCCACTTTGACAACTTCCTCTATTGTAGCTTGTCGGTCTGCTTTAAAGAGGTTCTGGAAGTAGTTTTTTCCTTGTGTTGCCATTCCTTCAAAAGAAGTTTCCTGGTTTTTGTCTTGATATTTTAATTTCCAAATAGTATTGACATTTTTTCTTCCTTTGGCATAGGCTTGGAAGAACTTTGTGTTTTCATCTCCACTTTCCAACCATATAGCTCTTCTTTTTAATCTCCAGGTTTCCTCTTTTTCCTTGAGCAGTTTTATCCTCTTTTTTTCCAGTTGAAGTAATCTGAATTTTGACTCTGTTGTGCTTACTAGGTCCCCTTCATCTTTTGAGAACCTTTTTAGTTCAGATTCGATTTCTAACAGTTCCAAATCCTCAAGTTTCCTCTTTTGGAATGCCCAAGGTTTAACTTTTTCTTTGATTCTTCTCAAGTTTTTGGTAAACTAAAAGGTTGTTGAAAGAGTTAAATCACGTCGGAAAGGGATCCAATGATTCTTTATCAATTTCAGAAAGGATTCGTCTTCAAGCCAAGTCTTGTTGAATTTAAAAGACCTAGTTGGTTTCTCAGTACCCTCTCTAAGCTCCAGGAAGATAGGATGATGAACCCTCCAAAGCCTATCCACTGCTTGATAGTAAAAGGATTGTTTAGAAGTGAATCATTAATTAGAAAACGATGAAGTCTTTTTGCCACTCCTTCGGATCCGATCCTGTTGTTTTTCCAAGTCGGTTTGAGGATTAAAGGATAAAGGTCTATTATATTGGCTTATGTAAATTTGTTGCCGAAGTAATCGGCCAACGGATCGGATCTCGCACTATCCCTCCAAAATTCAGAAGGACCCAAGGAGAGATTCAAATCCCCCCCTAATATAAGCAGTTCACTAAAGAACGATTTTTTGAGGAGAGTGTTCCAGAAAGGTTTCTTGTTCAAATAAGGTCCATAAATGTTAAGTATATGGACTGTCTTCTTTAATTATGAGACGAAAATAGTAATCCCAATTCCGGACTCCAAGCCCCAAGAGTTGTGAACTTGTACTTTTTTAAAGTTCCATTCTGTGGCCAGTCCACCAGATCTGCCTAAAGCATTTACCGTTGTGAAAACCCACCCAGGTAGTAAGCACTCCAAACTTGTTTTTACCTCCTCTCCAACCCCCAAAGTCTCATGAAGTAGCAGAATGTATGGGTGTTCTATGTAGACCACCCTTTTTAGGGAAGGTTTTTTTAGGGTTCCTTCCAAACCCCTGCAATTGTAAGACATAATATTCATACCGGAACCCTGCTCCAGGGCTTCGTTGCTCTAAGTGCCCATTCAATAGATTGTTGTGTTCCGACCAAGAGATATAATCTGGCCTTTGATTGAGATTTAGGAAGAAAATATTTTATCCCCCGTCCTGCTCTATCCAGAGAGGAAACTTCTTCCTTTCCCAACCCACCTACAGCTTTTGTCTAGGATCTTAAGAAATATTGAGTAGAAGAAGACTCCAGTGACTGAGAAGAGGAGGAGGAGTTTTCTTCGAGAAGGCAAAGACGTTTAGGTGGGGGAGGGGCCTCCAAAAGAGGGGGGTCTTTGGTGCTATCCAGTATGATTTCGAGGTAGTTTGTAGAGACAGTGTTAAGAGATATATTTTTTAGAGCCTTCTTCCAATCAGTACCCTCTAAAGACAAATTATTAATTAAAATAGTAATAGGGGGGAGAGGACAAGGAGAAATACCCAAAGACAGAGATTTCGAAAAGTCTGAGAGTGGTGAGGAAGTGTTGGAGTGCTCTAGTTGCCTTTCCGTCATCCTTTTGTGGGATGGCGAGAGCGTCGATTGTTCCATTTCTGTTGTAAACTCTGTAGAGCATTCTAGTTCTGAAGATGGCGGAGTATCCTTTGTTGTGAATACCTCTTGCCTCCTGCTTTGGTCTGGGGAGGAAGAATTTAACTTTGCCCTAAAAAAAGTGCCACCTCTTGTTCTTAAAGGAAGGTGGCATGAATCCACCAGGTGCCCAAATTTGTGACAACGATGGCATCTGAAGGGTATATTCTCATAGTCCAGTAGTTGTGTGTGGGTATAATCCTCCCAGGTTAGGTCAATCTCCTCACCCAGACCTTCCCTTACATTAATATTGACTAGAATCCTTGCAATTTTCCTTTGTTTTGTCTTTTTAAAAGAGAGGTATGCTTCCAAGAACTCCCCCAGGAAATTTCCAATAGCTTTGAAATAACCCAGAGACCAGAATTGTAGAGGAAGGGCCGACATTCGTACCTAAACATGAATTTTATCCATTTTCTCCCTGGAGGCGTCAAAAAGGGGGCTCCGGGGTTTTAGCAGTAGAGGGGAGGAATTTATACTCCAATTTTTCCCCAACGCCCACTAATTTGCATCCTCCAACTGATTAAATTGGAAGGCAAACCAATTTCTGCTTAATTCGATAACTTCCGAAGCATATCCCAGGTCTTCTTTCCAAACTGACTCTGTCCAAGAAACTATGGTTTTGAGGGAAAAAAATATCCCACTGGCTCTCCCAACCAGAGTGTGGTTCTCCATCTGCACCACATTACTCATCCCGACTTCTCGCCTAAGCAGAAAATTACCCACTTTTCCTTTTGAGGATGGGCCTTTCCTTTTTCTTTTATGGTGCCCTTTGTGGAAACCCCTGTCGTCCCAAGATTCCTCTGAATTATACTCGGAAGAGGGATCCCTTCTTTCTTCAACATCCAGATAGGCCAAGATAAAACCCTTGGATGAGGAGGTAAACCTCTGTGAGTGTAAGGAACCCATCCCCTTGCCGCTGAAGTCCAAACTAGTGTTTTCGCAGGGTTGAGTTCCAACTATCACCGAACCACTTCCATCTAAAACAAAACACGAAGGTGGAGAGGTACACAGAAAGCCTCCTTCCTCCTAAGAAAGCCAGTCTAAGTGCAGGTCAACCGTCGAGTCAAGGACTGAGAGGAAGCTACTAGAAGAGAGAGGATCCGAAGCAAGGTAATCGGAAAGGTGCCAAAACAGTCGGAGAAAGAGTCTGCTCCCTGCGGTGAAGAAGGGGAAGGCTGAAGATTTCCAGTGAGGGGTGATGGGGGTTCAAGAGACATGAGTTGGATGAGCGGTGAGAAACCAGTTGTCGTAAGCCCTAGCCTTGGGCCAGAACCGCAGAAGGTGGGGAGTGGGGCCGTGAGCTCCAGCTCTTTGTCCATGGCTGACACGAAAAAGCCAGAAGAAAAAGACAGGGGGCACTACCGAGGCGGTAACGGTTAGCAGGAGCGGATAGAGTAAAGGCACTAGAATAGGTAAAAAACAGAGGGAAAACACATAGATCGGTCATCGTCGATCTAACCATCCGGGAAGAATTAACCACAATTTCACGTCATCGTGTCGGAAAAAAAACCGCAAACCTCCCTTATTTATAATAATTTTATTAGAAATATTTAAATAAAAAAATGGGTATAATATGTATGCAAAGCATATATATTTGGTTATATGATTTAAAAAACATGAATTGGATTTATAATAATTTTATTAAAAATATTTTAATAAAAAATGGGTATAATATGTATGCAAAGCATATATATTTGGTTATATGATTTAAAAATAATTGTACATTTTTCTAAACATATTAAAAAATAAAATTCAAATTTCTAAACATATTAAAAAATAAAATAAAATAACATGGATTGGATTTATAATAATTTTATTAGAAATATTTTAATAAAAAAATTGGGTATAAGGATTTATAATAATTTTATTAGAAATATTTTAATAAAAAAAATTGGGTATAATGTGTCACGTTAGAGTTATTAAAAAAAATTCTTCTTCCTCCGTGGTATTCATTGCTTTTCATATTTGCATATTATGTTATACCTAATCATTCATAAAGTTTGCCAAATAGGCATTGATATTAAAGATGGCGGGGTATATTGGGTATAGATAATGAGCTTATAACCTCTCCATTCTTTAAACTCCAGCGACTTTAATAATTAACTCAAGCAATTTAATTCAAACAAAACTCTCCATTTCTTAACTCGATCTATGATCTTCTAAATGTATGAAAAGGTTATGTTAGAGCTTTATTATTCCCCCAAATAGGGTTTTTTTGGTGGGTGGGTGGGTGGGTGGGTGGGTGGGTGAGAAAAGGTGTAATGTTTTTGAGCCAATTTTTTTTCTCAGAACACTAATTGTTTATTGTTTGTTATGTTGTTCATGTATTTGCAGGTGTATCCATAAAGATGTGTATGGGATTATTCAATGTTGATAGATCGATAGATATGAAGCATACAATTATAAACAAGATAAGAGATATAAGAACATCAGTAGAGAATCAACAATGTCAGATCTTACCTTTATTTAGATAGTAAGGAGACCCCGTATACAAGAGACTTGTAGATCTGGAAGAAAGCCCCAATAATAACAAAATGGGTTGCCAGCCGATACAATAAGAAGAATAATACAAAAATAAATGCCTCCCAAAGGTTGTAAAAGAAGATATCCAAGCCTCCAAAGGCCACTAGCAAGCAAATCTCACTGAATATAGAAGAACCTGGTCAATGCATTGTTAAACCTCCCTGACTAGTTGAGTTGTGCCCTGCTCTGGATGTTGCCAAACCCTCAAGTTTCGGCCCACCCTTTCTTGGCCTCCAAATCTTCCAAAACTCACCCAGAATGTAGATCAGGCTTATAGAAACCTCTGGGTCCAATCTCAAGCTAATCTGAGAAATGTTGCTCCTCCAAATAGACAATCCCTAAATTGGATTGCGCCCTCCCTAGTTTGATAAAGTCAAATAGGGTACGCTCTCCCCACTAGGAACCTCCAAATGCCACCAAACTATACCAGATCATAGATCAGGCCACTACTACCAAGATGATGAAGTCTCAAGACAATCTATGAAGATTTGAGCCTCCAAACACTAAAAACCACTTTCTACAATGCGCCCTCCTTCTCTCTAATTCATGCCAAGCTCACAGAAATAAACTGCAAGGATAAAATCCTCTGGAATAGACCAGGAATGATGTCAGGGACCCTACAAAGAGAACTCAGGTGTTACTTTTCCCAAATGCCTCTTGCTTCCTCCAGATCGAACCAATATCTCCAAGATGGTGCGCCCCATAGATGGAAACCCCTCTAGGTTGCGCCCTATCTTGGAAACTGCCTGTAGAACCAACCTGCAAGACTGTAGAATGGTGTGGGAAGATTATTTCACCTCCGGGACCAAGCCTGGATCAAGGAAGGTGGGATATTTCACCACCAAGTTGATCTCTAGGGTTTTAGACTCAAAACCCTCAAAAGTGATTGTGCTCAAGAGCTCCAATGCAAATAATAATCCAGAATGAATAAGGAGTGCGCCCTGCCCTTCCTTTATAGCTCCAATCTATTCCTCCATTGAGTTAGTTTACCCCTACAATTAACTCTTAACCTAACTCATCTTTTTTCTTTTTCTTCGTTGAGTTACCCTTTTTCTACAAAGTCAACTTAACTTTAGAATATTATGATTTCTAGTTGACTTTGTCCCCAATATCCTTGAGACTATAGTCTAGTGGGGAAAGCTAGACTACTGAGTCTCTCCAACCCTCTTCATCAAGAGGTGGGGGACATTACAGCCTCCCCTGCTAGAAATTGCTTTCCCACAAGCAATTATGAACCTATCTCCTAGATCAACTGCTCCCCTTCCCACGTGGCATCCTCCACAAGTAGATTCTCCCACTTAACCAAATATTCTATGATGCTTATTTTCCTTAGCCTCCTCTCCCTGACTTCAAGTATCTTCTCTGGTATCAATACCAACTGTCCTTCTTCATCCATGGGTGTAAATTCCTCGATAGGAGTGATATGCTTGCCGATGGCCCTCTTCAAACACGAAACATGAAATACATTATGTATTTTGCTGCCCTGTGGTAGATTCAACTCATAAGCTATGGCTCTTACCCTCTTGCTGACTCTGTATGGACCAAAGAAATGGGGTTGGAGATTCTCTATGCCACTTCTCTTAATATATTCTCGTCAGTATAGTTGGAGCCTCAAATAAACCAAGTCACCAACCTCAAAGGTGATCTCAACTCTGTGCTTGTCCGCCTGTACCTTCTGTTGATTTTGCGCCCTCTGTAGGTGATCCTTCAATTCTCTGAGGATGTCCTCACTCTGTTGAATCCAGTCCTGAACCATGGGAGCCCTGTTGTCTCGGAAGGAAATCTCTACAAACGAGAGAGGTCCATAGTTGTATAAGGCCCTAAATGGCAGCATACCAATGGACATATGATGAGTGGTGTTGTAACAATATTCCCCCAAGTGAAGCTATTTGAACCATGCCTTTTGTTGTCCTTCCACATATTTTCTGAGGTATCCTTCCACCCATTTGTTGACTATCTCTATCTGGCCATTCATCTGTGGGTGATAAATGGTACTAGGTGGCAGGGTCATACCTACTAGTCTGAAGAGCTCCTACCAGAAAGTGCTCATGAACCTGCAATCTATGGTTTTGGGCAGCCCATGCAATCTGAAAACTTCCCTGAAGAATAGGTCTGCAACCTGTGCTGCACTGAAATATGTGGCAATGGAAAAAAAGTGTGCAAACTTCGTCAACCTGTCCACCACTACGAAAATGTAGTCCTTTCCTTGTACCTTGGGCAACCCTATGATGAAATCCATGGATATGCTCTCCCACTTCTGCTCGAGAATGGGAAGTGGTTGCAGTAGTCCTGCTAGGTGAGTGTGTTCATCTTTGTTGGCCTAGCAAGTGTTGCACTCCTTGATGTAGCTCATCACATCTTCTTTTAACCCCTTCCAAGAAAACCTTTCTCATACCTGTCTGTACATCTTGATGAACCCTTGGTGCCATGCCATTGGTGAATCATGGCATGCATGTAACACCTTGGTCTTGAAGACTGATTCAAGAACCAAGAAAATCCATCCCTTGTAGTATATGATATCATCCATAATCCTGAAATTGTCATCTATCACATGTCCATCCATTACTTCACAAGCAAATTTATTCTTCGAATATTCCACCAAGAGGTGGGCCTTCCAATCCATTGAAATATCGGTCATGGCATAAACCGATGGTATTCTGGACAAAGCGTCTGCTACCATGTTATTCTTTCCTTTGACAAATTCTATGTCGAAATCATATTCCTGGATTTTTCTCACCCACTTTTGTTTCCTTTTATTCAAGTCCTTCTAGTCTAGGAAGTACTTGAGGTTGTTGTGATCTGTCCTCACTACAAATTTTGCCCCAACTAAATAATCCCTGAACTTAGGAAATGCATGCATGATGGCTAGCATTTATTTGTCATAAATGGTGTAGAGGAGCACAGGACCTTTCAACTTTTGGATTTCATAGACAATTGGGTGCATGTTTTGCATAAGTACGGATCCAATTCCTTCCCCTGATCCATCAGACTCCACTATGAGGGTTGTGTGAAGTCTGGAAGAGCCAATACCGGGCATGTACTCATTCCTTTCTTCATTTTTTCAAAGGTGGCCTGTGCTTCTGGGTTCCATTTGAAGGCCCCTTTCTTGGTCAAATTGATCAAAAGTGCACAAAGTTGAGAAAAGCCTTTGACAAACCTCCTATAATAGCAACAGATGCCCCAAAACCCCTTCAACTTAGTGAGTGTCTTCGGTGTGGGACAGTCGATGACGGCTTATATCTTTTCTTGAAGTACCTGTACCCCCTTTAATCCAATAATGTGTCCTAAATAAAGGACCTATGTCATCCCAAATTCACATTTAGACTCCTTGGCATATAAGGATTGCTCCTCCATAATAGTCAAAATATGTTCCACATGTTGAAGGTGCTCCTCCCAAGTCTTGCTATAGATCAGTAAATCATCAAAGAAGACTACTAAGAAATTCCTTAGCTACTTGTTGAACAAATGATTCATGAATGATTGGAAGGTGGTTGGTGCATTAGTCAGCCCAAAAGGCATGACTAGAAACTCATAATGTCCATAGTGACATCGGAAAACAATCTTGGAAATATCTTGCTCCCTCATCTTTATCTAGTGATAGCTGGAGAGCAAGTCAATCTTATTGAAATATACTGCCCCATGGAGCTCATCTAATAGCTCATCAATCCATGGGATGGGATATCTATTTTTTATTGTCTTCTTGTTTAGATCCATGTAGTCAATGCACATGCGCATTGTTCCATATTTCTTTTTCACTAGCACTATTGAAGATGCAAAGGGACTGGAGCTTGACCTGATGTGACCCATATCCAACAACTCCTTAATTTCCTTTTCAATTTCATCCTTGTACTTATTGGGGTGCCTGTAAGGAGTGGTGATGATAGGTTTCACACCCTCCTCCAACTCTATGATGTGCTCAAGCCCCCTATCTAGTGGTGCCCCTGGTGGTATAGGCTCAAAGACCTTGTTTGCCTATCCATGATTTTCTTGATCTCTGGTGTGTGTTTCCCCCTTTTTGTCTACTCTAACTGAAATTATGCATTATGCTGCATAAGCGATGTCTTCTCTCCAGAAGATGGCCTCCATGCGCTTTGTTGTCACTACCCTTGGTGTGTTTCCTATCATACCCCTGAGAACCACCTTCTTCTTTGTTTATTCTATGAAAGACATTTCCATGGTTTTGTAATTTGTGGTGATTAGCCCCAATGTACTAAGACATTGTACTCCTAGGATGATGGTTGTTTTTGGAAGATCCATCACATAGAAATCTTGTGCCAAATCATGTCTGCTGAAGGTAAGTTTCATCCCTGGGATGTACCTATCACAAGGCATGGTGCGTCCACCTGCTACCTCCACACGGAATCCCTCAAATTCCATTGTCAGTATGTGCCTTCTTTGCAGTAATGTTGATTCAATGAAGTTGTGTAAGGCACCTCCATCAATGAGAAATGAGACCTCCTGCCCCTGTAGCACTTCTCTCATCCTTAAGGTGTTGAATTTAGGTACCTCTTTGATGGATGCAATGGTTACATTCTCATCTATTGTAGGGTCGTGACTAGCATCCTCCTCTTCTGTCTATTCTGGATTTTTGGCCTCCATGTTCTGTAGGTGGCCGAAATCTTCATACCCCTCATCATCTGATATTACCTCAATGTAGTGGGGTTTTCCCTTACCCATGCACTTGTCTGTTGGGTCCCATGGTTTCTCGTAGGTGAAACACAACTGCTTCCTCATCATTTCCCTCCCAGTGGGCTCATGCATCCTTCCCCTTCCTCGGGAAAACCCCCTTGGGTCTCTTCCTCCTTGGTTAATAGGAGGTCTTTGCTCTCAACCCCCTTGATTGGGAGGTCTAGGGGTGAATATCGCCTTAGCTTCTGAACCTAATTCTCTGGTCTTCCAGATGTAATCATGCAAGTTGGTAGGCTTAAAGTCCTTGACCCATCCCCTCAAGGGTTCCATCAACCCTTTTGTGAAAAGCATCATAAGTCGCACTTGAGACACATCTTGTACCATCACTGCTAATCTCTGTAACTCTTCTATGTAAGCCTCTGGTGATCATGTCTATCTAAGTTGTGTGAGCTCCCTAAAAGGTAGCTCTGGATCCCCTTGATCAAATCTGTCAATGAGCCTCTGTGTGAACTATGTGTAAGATGTAATATGATTGTGACCCAATGTGGTTAACCCATGGTACCACCAATCATGAACCTTTCCATCTAAGTACATGGTGGAAAATTTGATGGCATCCATCTCTCTCATGGGGTTAATTTGTAAGTAGGTATCCAGCTTCTACAACCATTCTTGTGTTATCACCTTAGCAGCGCCATCAAAATAAGGGATTTCTATTTTGTCTACCCTACGCTCCAGTTTATAATTGGGCCTTTGATATCGTTTTGGTTTTCCCCTAAATTTGATCTCGCAATATTGATATAGCGTGACTTGCCTCTGAAAACCTCCACTTAAGGAGTGATACTCCCTGGCATACTGCTCAAAATTATCCTCAATCTCATCCTCATAGTTGTGTTGTGGTTGTGTATCCAAGAATGTAGGTAGATAAGGTCTAGGGGTGGTCATGTTGTATGTCTGTCCCTATGGTGCACCTCCTCCATAGATCTATCCCTCAGTGTGATAATGGGGGTGATTCTCCTGTTGATGTCTAGTCCCTCCATGAGATCCACTAGCCTCTCTATTGGCATAAACTTTTGGACCTTCCCCTCCATGAGTCATCTGCATCAGAAGTTGTGACACCCTCTCGTGGATTTCACTTACCTTTCTCAGAGCCTCTGTCATTTCCACCCGTCCCCTGCATATTGTTTCTGGGTTCTCCTATAGATGATGCACAAGGGTGCTTTGTGTCACATTTATGGATTGTTGCAACTCCTTAGCGAACCCTTCTAAAATCTGTGGCTCACTGTCCTCACCTGATCCTTCCATTTCGGCCTCTGTCTCACATGTTTGTTTCCTATGTCTTTCCATGTAAATGCCACTAAATTTCTGCATGTGCTAACCCCCGCTAGCTGGGAGGATCAACGCTCTGATACCAATGTAATGTTCCTAAGCCAATTTTTTTTCTCATAACACTAATTGTTTATTGTTTGTTATGTTGTTCATGTATTTGCAGGTGTATCTGTAAACATGTGTATGGAATTATTCAATGTTGATAGACTGATAGATATGAATCATACAATCATAAACAAGACAAGAGATAGAAAAACACCAGTAGAGAGTCAACAATGTCAGATCTGACCTTTATTTAGATAGTAAGGAGACCCTGTATACAAGAGATTTGGAGATCTAGATGAAATCCCCAATAATAACAAAATGGGATGCCAGCCGATACAATAAGAAGAACAATACAAAGATAAATGCCTCTCAAAGGCTGTAAGAGAAGAGATCCAAGCCTCCAAAGGCCACTAGCAAGCAGATCTGACTGAAGATGGAAGAAATTGTTCGATGCCTTGTCAAACCTCCCTGACTGGCTCAGTTGCGCCCTGCTCTGGATGCTTTCAAACCCTCAAGTTTCGGCCCACCCTTTCCTGACCTCCAAATCATCCAAAACTCACCTAGAATGTATATCGGGGTGATAGAAACCTCTAGTTCCAATCTCAAGTTAATATGAGAAATGTTGCTCTTCCAAATAAACAATCCCTAAACTGGATTGTGCCCTCCCTGGTTTGATAAAGTCAAAGAGGGTACGTTCTCCCCTCTAGGAACCTATAAATGCCACCAAACTCTACTAGATCATAGATCAGGCCACTGCTACCAAGATGATGAAGTCTCAAGCCAATCTATGAATATTTGAGCCTCCAAAAACTGAAAACCACTTTCTGTAATGCGCCCTCCTTCTCTCTAATTCCTTCTAATCTCACATAAATAAATTTCAAGGATAAACTCCTCTGGAATAGACCAGGAATGATGCCAGGGACACTACGAAGAAAACCCAGGTGTTACTTTTCCCAAATTCCTCCTATTTCCTCCAGATCGAACCAATATCTCCAAGATGGTGTGCCCCCTAGCTGGAAACCCCCCTGGGTTGTGCCCTAGCCTGGAAAATTCCTATAGAACCAACCTGCAACACTGTAGAATGGTGTGGGAGGATTATTTCACCTCCAAGACCAAGCCTGGATCAAGGAAGGTGGGATCTTTCACCACCGAGTTGATCTCTAGGGTTTTAGACTCAAAACCCTCAAAAGTGATTGTGCTCAAGAGCTCCAATGCAAATAAGATAATAATCCAGAATGAATAAGGAGTGTGCCCTACCCTTTCCTTTATAGATCGAATCTATTCTTCCATTGAGTTAGTTTACCCCTAGGTTTAATTCTTAACCTAACTCATCTTTTTATTTTTCTTCGTTGAGTTACCCTTTTTCCACAAAGTCAACTTAACTTTAGAATATTGTAATTTATGGTTGACTTTTTCCCCGATATGCTTGAGACTATAGTCTAGTGGGGAAATCTAGACTATTGAGTCTCTCCAACCCTCTTCATCAAGAGATGGGGGACATTACAAAAGGCCTTCTTAACCCCTCTTAAATATATATTAATCATAGAAGAAAACCCATATTAATGTTGAAACAAAAGAAGAAAAAAGAAAAAGAATGTGTATATGTGATGACTATATCCAAAGGTTAGAGTGAAAAGTAGAGTGACACACTTACATGAGATGTGATTGAGAGCTATCCATTGGCTTATTGCAAAAATTTTCAAAAGTTATTATGAGGGGACGGAGTGGAGTGGGGTGTGGTGTGTACTCTTCTATAAACTTAGTAATGAAAATGTTGCAGGGAGGGGTTCCTTGTCCCACAAATAGGGGGATATTGTACGCTAATTTGTTGTACGACTAGGCTATGAGATTAAATTAGATTATTATTATTATGAATGAATGACTGATTTATGATGGAGATAGGTTACATGGATGGGTTGTGTGAGATTAAGGGAGAGATGAATAGTGGGAGGGAGACAATAAAAAAGACATGGATGTGGGATGAAGTAGTGTTGCACACAAATAAATGGAGTGATGGAGATTAAGAGATGGGGGAGGAAGGAGGGAATGGAACGAAGATTCTATGACAAGAAAATTTTCAAAATCCACCAATAAATGCAAATTGGTTAGAATGTTTGCAAATATGTCCACTTCCAACCTATTCAATTACATTTGAAAATATAAATTATATGTTTTTCATTATTAGTATAACATCATAGTTGAGTTTCCATGCTCTTATATAAAATGGCATAACATGATACTCGATGGAGACCAATTGGTTCTGAACTAAGTGACGACAAGATTGGGGTCATGGTTCAAAGCCCATGGAAACTAGTAGTGAGCATGTCACTATGATATTCTAGGGTATCCCATTAGGTTATTCTAGCACCCTCAAACTATGGGGAACTCACCGCTAATGTAAAAAATAATAATAATAAAAATAAAAACACAATACTTTGTGTATGGAAACAATATTAAAAATGGATTGGATTGCCAATAAAATAACTCAAATTCTAATATCTCTATGGAGAAAATATTGAAAAAAGAACAGATTACAAATAAAGAAACTCAAATTCTATAATATCTATTATATTTACACAAATATCTAGATTTAACAATACTCATTCATGTCCCCCATATCGGGTGTCAAGGAAGAGGATTCGAGAAGGGTAGACCATCGAGGCAGACAACCACGTGGTCAACCCTCATACTATCATGGTCAGTTAGTTTTTGTAATAAGCATAGGAGATAGCTTACCTTCTAGAATTTACCATACTTTTATGTTCAAAAGACTTTATTTTCATATCACTCCAGGCAATCTAATGTTGTGTTGTTGGTCTAGTTTCCCTAGTGGCAGGCCAACAACACAGTCCATGTATATCTCAAATTTGATAATATAATGTCTTTAGGATAGCTTACAAAAAAAAAAAAATACTCATTCATATTTTTTTTTAACAAGAATGGTTAGATTTGTATTAAAAAAGAGGTTGACTCGTAAGATAGTACATGAGTTTCAAAAAGGATAGAAAATATGTTGTTTTGGAAAGAGAGTTCCATCTCTTTCCATCCAAGTGACTCTATTTTTTTTACAAAATTGTTATTGTTTCTCCAAGTGTAAATTCTAATAAAGGAGTGTAAAAGATAAAAAAACTTTACATAGCATAGAACCTGTCTAATTGAGTTTGAGGGTGGTGACCACTTCTTGTGGATGCTCTACTTTCACTATATGTTCTTGTCTGAGATGAAACTTTTGTTCAACTTCATGCAATGTTAGGGAGCGTTTGGAGGAGACTTGAGTTTGTTGAATTGTAACTCGTTGGATCTGAGCATGTCAGAATTCTTGATTTTCCTGTTGAAGCAAGAGGATTTGGCGAGCATTTTTGTTCACCACCTTCAATATTAGTGTTGTCTTCGTATCGTTCCTTTGTTATTTTTCTTGGATTTTTTTCTCAATATGGGTGAATTATCCCTTCTGAATATCCAATTCATGACGTTGAGCCCACACAGTGTCTTTAATTATCCTTGTTTCACAAGAGGAGCATTGGCAAGACAACTTGCTACATCTCCACATGGTTCTCACAGTCCCGAAGTGCTCAAATTTTATGCTAATGCAAACGAGAAAACAAGAAGCGACTAACGTCCAACTATGGTGGTGGAAAAATCCCAAGTTGATGAACAAAGGATAGAACCAAGCATCCTTGATTACTCTATATATCCCAGAATAACAATGTACCTCGCGTATATCCATGTGGTTCGACAGGAGAGAGATGATCAAAGGGTACATGTATGATGACAGATAACCGAAGGAAGGAAATCTCCCACATTCTAGCATAAGTGTTATCAAATACGACTTAAAATATGGAGTATGTATTATTTGAGAAGTGTTCCAGGTGGTGCTTCTAATCAGGCGTGGGCGTAGAAAGTTTGCCAAGTGTATGGTCGATGATGATGGCATGAGAATCAGGATGGGAAGGGTCATATCAAAAAAAATAAAAAAAATCCAAATGCATAAGTGTAAGGTATGTTTTATATTGTGGAGAACCCATTATGCATGAGTTTTCCTTGCACTAGGTTCCTAGCATCTTTGGCAAGGGAATCGGCCCTACTAATTTGATGGTGAAAGATATGGAAATATTCTATTGTGTGGAATTTTTCCCCTTCTTTGGAAATTCTTTGGTAGGTTATTTCTAAATCGTGTTGCTTGACCAATTCAGAGTCTCCAATTACAATGAAGTCTTTGTTTTGTTCTACCCAAAGAAGTTTTAAGCCCATGAATATAGTCAAGGGCTCAACCTAGTTGTTGGAAGAATGACCAAGGCCCCATGCAAAGGTTGGCTTCTATGTTCCTTCGGAGTCATAAAGTACTCCCCCTGCACCTGCCACCCCTAACAATATTCATTCATATTATTAACAAAACACTTTTAAAATTGTATCATTATTCTTTTCACATTAATAACTTTCCACATTATAGTTCCTTTTATGAAGGGTATGTTTGGAAGTTTCAAAATATTTCAAAATGTTGTTGACCAAAAAATTTGTGATTTTGTCTAAAATAAAATCTATTCTAAAAATCAAAGGTATTCTCTGTGTTTCAAGTTCACCCTTGTTTCTACAAGGTGTTATGTCATTCCTTCATGGCGTTGACTATCCAACATTCATATCATCCCACATTTGTCAGAATACAGTGAATGAAGAATTACTCTAATGGCAATTTATGATATTCAAGTTGTAATTTTGAGCATCTTGACAGATTCAAAATCCACTAATTAGTTTGAAATTTCAATTTGCATTCGTTGAAATCATAGTTTTACATCCAACTAAGAATTTCCACTAGATATTTTTTATCAAATTAGAAAAAAAAAAGACCAAAAAACAAGACAAATTGAGTGTTGTTTATCCCACACTATCATTCATTAAGTTCTTGCAATATGTGATGAAGGTGAAAGTTGTTGATCTAAAAGAATGTTTTAAGGTCCTTAAGATAACATCATGAGGATAAACCCTCCTACATTTTTATAGAGTTGGTACTCCTCTTTCTTGATACGTGGAAGATTGTTCTTTTGAACTTAAATTGATGCAATAGAAAATCCTAACAAATCTTCCAATGAAACCATTATGTATGGACTCTTATATACAAATATACAAGTTGTTATATACATATTTACTTGTCAAGCACATCATAGCATTCAAGAAAAAGACATAAATATGTCTGCAGAGATTTGTATCTACATGGTTTGGAGTCTTCTTTCAACAATATTCTTCCTTCCTTTTGAAATGATGTGAACCCAAAATCAGCTATGTCTTTGCAAGATGAAAGAAAAGTAAAATGGATGGATCATCAAATAACTTTGCATGATCACTTCATTACAACTCAAAAAATATTTTGATGGACAATACATTTGAAATCACATGCTTTAGACTCAAAGTCTGAGAAATCAATAATGTAATACCCTGAAATGGTTCTTTGTGGGAGATATTTATAATAATAACCCAAATGTAACAAGCTTAACAATGTATGAAACAAGAGGGATGAAACAACCTCAACAAGATTTTAATGACAATTAGATAAATTGAATTAAATTCATTTACCTTTTTACAAGCAGGGACTTTGCTCCTCTTGACCTAAAATATCATGAGAAATGAATGGAAGAATCTAGAGAAAGAGTTTATCTGAATCAGATCTTCCTATTTCCAAACATACATGGAAAAACTGATGGAAAGAATCAAGAAGGAAGAAATATGAGGAAGAAAGTTAAGTAGGCTAATTCACAAAATATTGGAAAGGAAAAACTTTGTTCCTGCGAACTCTCCACCGCTTCAAAAACTCTTGACCGCCAATAATAACCAATAGACTAACCCCTTGAATGTCTTTCACCTTTTCTTTTATAATATTCTTGAAGCTTCTTTAGTGTTAGAATTATTTTTTTAATTTCTCATTTGTAAATATAAACTTAGATATATGCGCCATCAATTGGGACCCACTTTAGAAGCTCAGGAATTTCTTTCAATAAATAACTTTTCAAAATAACTTGTCGACAAACTAGAAAATAGTCCCAACCGTAATTTAAATTTCAACACGTGATAGTCATGATTTCAGCCATGAAAACTAATTCCAAAGTGTTCTTTGCATCTCTATATTTCCAACAAGCTATCGTTCGCTCAATTTGGACATCGGGATCAAAAGTTATGGCCTCTAGAAGATGGAGACTCAACAATTGTTGATCTATGCACATGAATTATGAGTCCTTGATTAAAAACCCACCCCATTTATCCCACATGTATTGGGGAATAGTTTTCATACATGTTTATAAGCAAAATGCATCCCCATATTATTTTTGTGTGAAATAGAGAGAACTATGGAGCCCTTCATAGATTGTGCACAATGTTACTTTTGGTTGCCACGACATCGCCAATCATCATACCAAATCACTTTCCCAGTCATCTGTGTGTCCAATAAATATCATCCAAGTGTCACCCGGGGGTAGGTCCACCTCACTGCCATGTGTCACAATGTGATTGGTCCACCTCACTTCCACATGTCACCCAGGGATAGGGCCACCTCACTGCCATGTGCCCCAATATGGTAGGTCCACGTCACCACCATGTGTCCCAATATGATAAAGGAGGGGAAATGGATAAAACTTAGGAATAATTTCAAGAAATAATAAAATCAGAAAATAGAATTGCGTAGAATCATAAGATGTGAAAACAAAATTGTGCAGAATCATAAGATGGGTCTGTGCATCCACATTCAAAAGTAAAAAATAAACTAAGTATAGGACTCGGTAAAAACTAAGTGTAAAACTCAGTAAAATGACTAAATCATGAGGGTGCAATTTGGGTAATGTTGAAGTGGGAAGTGCAAATTGAGTATTATGTAAATGTGGGTTGCAGGATTAGGAGTGGAAGGTGGAAATGAGGGTATGGGCTCCCACATCCGCATTCAAAATTGAAAAATAAACTAAGTATAATTCTCGGTAAAAACTAAGTGTAAAACTCAATTAAATGACTAAATCATGAAGGGTGCAATTTGGGTAATGCGGAAGTCGGAAGTGCAAATTGAGTATTGAATAAATGTGGGTTGCCAAGTTAGGAGTAGAAGGTGAATATGAGGGAAGGGCTCCCACATACTCATTCGTGAAATTGACTAAGTATAGGAGTATGGAGAGTAGTGTAAAGGAATATGGAGAGTAGTGAAAAATGACAAGTATGGAGAGTAGAGTGGAAAGAAGGGAAAATGGGAAAAATGGCTAAGTATGGAGTAAGGGGAATGTTGATGCTTAAAAGCACAATGATGAATACTATGCTCTCAAATGATTGCCAAGATTTATTATCTAACTATATTATTAATAAACTAGTAGGTGGGACCCCCTTGTTATACTCATTAGAATATGGTGGATAAGCAACACTTATATTTTCCTGTCTGTGTGATGGTAGAAACACGGTTCTCTACAGTTTATTTTTCTTCTAGTCATGGTTTAAAATGTTATGGTAATATGTGTTGGTTGGATGATTAAAACATGGCACTAAGTGGCTTTGATGATCCCTCATAAAATATGTTTCCTTGTCGATGAAACAATTATAATTCAATTTTGGTTTTGATATTGTATTATTCATGGCAAGAATTTGGGTGATCTCAACCATTGATACTATGGTCATGCGCATTATATGATTTTCATGTTGGATTTTGTTCCTAGCAAGTGGTCATTTGAATAAGTTTAATATTACCAAGGGGTGGCGCACTTTGCAAAAGTGATATGGCATCTTGGGTTTTTGGTTGATTAATGGTGTAGTGCTATGGTGAGTGGGCTTGCCTCGTACTAAGAATTCAATGAAGTTGGAAGGGAAAAGTGGTGTGCATTTACTGCACCTCACTCAAACTCCCCTCGAGCCCGTAACCCTAGTCATTCTTGCATTGTTTTGGCTTTGATAATTGTTGTTGCTCTGCCTTGCTCAGTCATGAAGGAAGTATACAGTCTCGGTTTTCTCCTCGCGTAGACTTTTCCAGGCATGGGTTTTCTTATTTTTCCATTCATGAGAGTTACTCTTCCCTTTGAATCAAATTTTGGCTCTGGTTGCTCGTGGTCTATGTGATTCTAAGGTTGTTATGATGTTTTGAACTATTTTTTGGGGGTTGTGTCCTTGGTTTCTTATGATGGTTGTTCTGGACTATTGGCATTTAAAAACGAAAATGGTCATGGTCTTCTTATTGTGTGTAATCCTTTGCA
Source organism: Picea mariana (assembly GCA_032191745.1). Classification (NCBI taxonomy): domain Eukaryota; kingdom Viridiplantae; phylum Streptophyta; class Pinopsida; order Pinales; family Pinaceae; genus Picea; species Picea mariana. The sequence continues at coordinate 31,483 of JASDQU010107721.1, read as the reverse complement.
TGGTTGTTGAATCAAAATTGCAGTGGAGCCTGCTTGATCATGGCTTGGTTTTCGGGTCTGGCCTCTCTGTGGAAGTTGGTTATCATAGTCTACTTAAACTCTGGGCTTTGTGAATGCCCCATCTATATCTAGACATTACCGGTCTTTGTGATTAAATATGCCCACACCATGTTCGAATCTGTGGTTTTTTATGATGGAAGGTTGGAACATTTTGTGCCTTATCTTGGTAAAACCATGAACTGTTAGCTTGCTTGTTATAACCCTACCTCATCGTTGCCTGGTAAACATTACACAGTATGAAAACATGCCACCCAGAGGTTGACGAAAGAATTATTCATGTTTTTGGTCGAGCACGGGTTTATACTTGGTCTCTCTTTATGAAATGTTGTTAAAGGGGTTGGCTCCATTTGTTTTATGTTGGAAGTTGCAATATGTTGTTTTGAAACCCTTACAGTTGAGAGCAATATTGCATGTTATTGTTCTGTGGTAAATTTTGATAGGGCACCTACAGAATGAGTTGTCTATGTCATTCAAATACTAAACTCTTTGGTTGAACCGCCTGTTCTTACCTTCCACTTGTTGTCTTAAACCCTAAATATTACTTTGAAATCGTATTTACTCCAGTTGAAGTTGATGGGAGCATTGTGTGTTCTCGGTTACTTGGGCATGATTTTGTTGGGTCCTTTTTTTGGTAATTCTGGAAGAGATATGTACCCACTTATTTATTTGAAGTTGGTGATCAAAGTATTGAATGTTATTTTTTGTTCAATCATTGTGTTGATTGTATAAAAGTGACACATGTGTGTGAAATGTTTGAGGCCCAAATAAGAGTTATAACGTCCAGATTTAATGCATCGAACAGTGGTTAAATAAATGATGGATATGATTTGATTTTCAACATTGTATGTGCTCCTGTTGGTTTTAAAGGATAAGTATTGAAGTTAATGTTATGGTCGTGGCTCAAAGGATTTTGTGGTTTATTATAGCGATTGCAATGTTGTTCGTTATGACTGTCATATAATGTTAATGTGGATACAAATGGCTATTGTTATTAAATAATTATGGGAATATAGATTATTGTGTAAAATAATTTGGAAACCAACAAGCAAATTTGTCAAAGAAAATACCAGTTCGAATTATTGTTTTGAAAAGGGAACACTATTAAACTTTGAAGGTCTAGACAAAGATATGTTTTGATTTATTTTTAATTGAATGGTATCCATATTGATTCCCTGTCATTCTATCATTTTTTGCTAATGACATTCCCCTCATAATCCCGATTTCACTTATTGCATACTTGTTCTGTGAAATAAATTTAAAAGGAAAAGTCTGTGTAAGAGCGACAAAGGGATAATATAGCAAGGGTTGGCAACTGATATTTTAATATTTTATTACACAGTTAAATTTTTTTATTAATTGCTAAACAATATTCGTATTTTGATCCCCTGTCATTCTATCATTTTCCACTAATTACACTCCCTCCATATTTCCCATGAACCCTACCACCCCTTGCTCACTTGGCAATTAATAAATGGTTTGTTATGGATGGATTTGCATGTATCTTGTGTCAATTTTTGAGCCAATTTTTTATTCATGTAAGCAGAGTGTCATGTATGGTTTATTAAGATCCTCATTACTGACGAACTGTTGCTCATGATGATCTTTTTCAATAGGGGAAACAATGGCAGAAATAACAGAAGCAGGGGAAATTGGAACCAAGGCCATAGGAGGCCTAGATTTTCTATCCATTTTGACGTTGATCCTAAAGAATTGAACCAATTGTTCCAAGTTGGGTTCTTTAATTGGATTGGCCATGGAATAGTGCACCCTCGACCAGAAAGACCCCCTTTCCAGCCTCCTCAGAACATCCCTGGAATTCTTGTTCCTCCACATGTGTCCTTGCATTCTAAAGTCCCCACAAATGATGGATGGAAAGATATCGTCAACCCTCCTGTCTCTCACCATCATGGTTGACCCACTATGTCATTTCCTTTTACACCACCTGTCAATCCCAATGTCCAAATTTCCCTTGTTGTTTCTCCAGTTCAATCTTCACATGCCAGTAAGAGACTAAAAATTGATATTCCCCAACATGTGCAAGATAAAGGAAAAGTAGTTGCATCCCCATCTTCTCCCTCCGATGATTCCTCAAAATATGTGTCTTCCCGCATGCATTTGAAGGATGATTTTTCCCATGTGATCAACGAGATACAACCCCAAGGGTCTAACCAACCACGAGCTACTTCCGAGAAGTCAAAGGGAAACAACAGTGAAAAAAGGAAAATTGCCTCACAAAGTGGCAAATATGGTTTTTAGATTATGTTTTTATGATTTCAGTTGATGAATACAATGCTTAGTGGTTTTCAGTATTTTTGGACAACAAGCTCTATTTTGGTATTTTGTGGATAATGTGGATGATGTGGATATTTATATATTTTTTTGGATATGATATAAATTATTTATGATATTTAGATATCCAGTTTGAAAGATATTTAAGGGAGCTACAAGGGTGGCATGTGGTCAAAATGATTATCCTTTTTGTATTATATTTTATGATTTGAAAGGAAGAAATGACGAGAGTCACAAGGGGCCTACCTACCTAGTTATTATTAATTAAAGACCCTTAACTATATAATTATTATTTATTTCTCTTAAACTAATTAGTTAAGTTAAATCAACTTAACTAAAGAAAGTAGGTGAACTACTTCAACTTATTTGGAAAGAATAAAAGTTGAATGAGAAGAATAGACAAGAGGAGAATAGAAGGAGAAAGCAAGACTAAGGTTTTCTCTTTGGTTGCATGAGATAGTTTCAGTTTTCATTCATTTTTGAGTTTATTCAAAGCCTAGTTCTCTTTTTGACATCAGGGTCTTATTGTAGACAGCAAGGTTCAAGACTGAACCAAACTTTTTAGACGCTTGTTTTAGAGGTGTTGATCCATCCTTGATAGTCTTTGTATTATTGTATGTTTGTGAATTAAGTTTCATGGTTGAGGAAGGATATCTTGCCGAGTCAAAATGGCAGCAATTTGTGGCAAGCTGATCCAAATTATAAATTTTAGTTTTAATTTATTGACAGAGTCTTTTTGTATGGTGTTCATCGGGGATCTCTAAATCAAACTTTGGTCCATTCCCTCGCAGGGTTTTTGTAAAGAGAAAAACACTTTTTATATCTCGGAATGAAATAAAATCAGATTGCTATTATGTCTCATATATGTGTATTTGTGACTTGGTTATTTTTCACTTTTTGATCTCCTTGCTTACTTTATCATAAAATCTGTGTTCATTACAAAAACTTGTATAAATTTTAATTTATATTGTAGCATTCTTTCCATTAATAAATCAGTCTCAATCCTAGTAATTAATACTTGCGGATTGGGAGAATATTTTGACGCTATAAAACCCCGAGTGACATTCCTGACTATCTTGTCCTAGCCAGGCAACATTCGAAAATGATTGAGTAAGGTAATCCATACCTTTCCCTCAACAGGGAGGAAGGAAAATGACTAATTATGAAGTGTGGAGAGTATAGAGGAAGTAAAATGAAGAAATATGGAGAGTAGAGAGGAAGGAAAATGAGGAAAAACACTAAGTATGGGGTGAGGAAATGGATATGAGGAAAATCACTAAGTATGGGGTGAGGAAATGGCCAAGTATGGAGAGTAAGGGGGAAATGATCAAGTATGGAAAGTGGAGAGTAAGGAAAATGGATTAAATGGCTAAGTATGGGGCAACAAAATGTGGGGGGGAATTAACATATCTTGGGCATATGACCTATGTTTTAGATTCCGTAAAATGATGGAATAAGTTGAGACATAGGGCTATTCAATGAGAAGATGGACATAAGATATTTATTTATTTTAGTATATTTTTCTTTTTTCCTCTTTTTGTTTCAAAGAGAAATCATCATTGTTGGCCTCTCATGTTGAAGAATTGCAATACTGAAGTTGATTTCAAACTTGTCGGGTCTTCATGATCAACGGGTGAGGGTTAATTGGCACTTTCCAAATTTGAAAAGAATTTTAGTCTCCATTTCAAAAAGATATAAGTTCAAATATTCACTCCAATCACCTAGTTGATGGGTGTTAGGAAAACACATCAACATTTGGCTCCAACTGTAGGACAATGACCCCCTACGGGTTGTTCAAGACCCAGAACAAGACCAATTTCCTTATCCATTGGGACATGGATTCATCCCCAAACCATTATCTCAATCCATCAAACGATTATTAGGCAAACTTTACTAAAAGAAAAAAATTATATACATGAGAAAACTAAATCTACCTATCCTAAGCTACTTGGAGAGAAGAGACGTTTTTAAGTGTAAGTAGACTTCCAATGTAGCCATGCACATAACCAATTAATCTAATTACTCCCATCCCTGATTGAGAGTGTTGTTTCATTGGCCATGTTTTGGAGATATTCTTTCATCATACAATGACCATGTTTCCATGGTGAGGTTGCAAAGATAAATTGTTGTTGAACATTTGTGGATAATTGTAGGGTTGTATTTTGTTGTTCACCAACAATCTCATTGTATTCAAAAAAAATATACCACCCGTGGAACCTCTTATTGCAAATGCCCTTCTTCTTTTGATGTTTGGAAGATCACTTCCTCATTAAACTTTGCT
>JASDQU010107721.1:0-17407 GCA_032191745.1 Picea mariana | reverse complement strand
TTTCAAACTTGTCGGGTCTTCATGATCAACGGGTGAGGGTTAATTGGCACTTTCCAAATTTGAAAAGAATTTTAGTCTCCATTTCAAAAAGATATAAGTTCAAATATTCACTCCAATCACCTAGTTGATGGGTGTTAGGAAAACACATCAACATTTGGCTCCAACTGTAGGACAATGACCCCCTACGGGTTGTTCAAGACCCAGAACAAGACCAATTTCCTTATCCATTGGGACATGGATTCATCCCCAAACCATTATCTCAATCCATCAAACGATTATTAGGCAAACTTTACTAAAAGAAAAAAATTATATACATGAGAAAACTAAATCTACCTATCCTAAGCTACTTGGAGAGAAGAGACGTTTTTAAGTGTAAGTAGACTTCCAATGTAGCCATGCACATAACCAATTAATCTAATTACTCCCATCCCTGATTGAGAGTGTTGTTTCATTGGCCATGTTTTGGAGATATTCTTTCATCATACAATGACCATGTTTCCATGGTGAGGTTGCAAAGATAAATTGTTGTTGAACATTTGTGGATAATTGTAGGGTTGTATTTTGTTGTTCACCAACAATCTCATTGTATTCAAAAAAAATATACCACCCGTGGAACCTCTTATTGCAAATGCCCTTCTTCTTTTGATGTTTGGAAGATCACTTCCTCATTAAACTTTGCTCTTTACAAGAAATCAATAGCTTGAAGGTTTCATGTAAAATGATAACTTTTATCATCACTCTTGTTCATCCAATGTAGACATTCTTCTTTCGTATTTGTATAAATTGGTTGTGGCATTTGAGAACCCGTTTCAAAATTTTCACTATGGCCATCTTGATTGAAAGCTTCATGTACATCTTGTGGAGGTTCTACAAATATGTCCTTAAATTCATTGCAATCATTACTCTGAAATCGAGCATATGAGAGGTCAAAATTTCCCTCCCATGGATTATGTGGAAGATAGTATTCTTCTTGACTTGAGACATTATGGTTCTCACTTTCAGTTTTAGGAACAAAATCCAATGTAAAAAAAATGTTCACATCATTCATCAAATTTTTCTTCTAAATCCTTTTCTCCATTGTCTTGGAGCAATATTGGGAAGTTTAAGAGATTAGCACCAGTTTCATGAATATTTATTTCAATGATTTGAATTCGCTACATTAACTCTTTCCAACTACACTTTCCCTCTTGCTTCAGTATTAATATTAGAGTCATGGGCAAGGCATTTTCATAACAACTAAAAATGATGACATCATTTGGAAACATGTCTTGAGGAATCTCATGAAGGACTTTCATAAATCTAAAAGTGAAATCCTTGACTGTCTCTTACTCATTCATCTAGATTTAAGCCAACTTCAAGAAAAGAGAATATGGATCTTTCCTTGGGAAATATTTCTCGACAAATAAATTTTCTAATACATCCCAACTAGTGATGGTTCCAAGAATCAATGAATAAAACCGTTCACTAGCATTTCCTTTGAGAGTTAAGATAAACAATCAACATGCAACATCATCTTCAACCACATTATAAATATCACAAGAACTATCAAACTTAACTAGATGCTTCTATGCATCCTCTAAATTATTTCCAAATAACATGGGAAACTTGTCCATGGAAATATTTGGCAAGGGATGAACGTCTCCTTGCAAATTGAGTGGACTTATGTGCAATCGTTTCTTTCTTTGGGTACCTTCTCCCTTTACCAGAAATTGAAAAAATTGTGTTGGGCTTGGTGGGGAAGGAAAAATGTCATCACAACATGAAAGAAACTCCTTGGAGGAGTCCTCATATAGATCTTCTTGAAATTATGGAATCTTTTTGGTGGAGTCTTTAGGGTATCCTCCCAAATCTTGGATGGTTCTTTGGTTCTGTAGAAGTTGGCATAACTTACTTGTGCCTAAAACTTCAATAACATGTCTTCAAGGCCATTTGATGCTCCTTGAACAAGGTTTTCAAGAACCCAGTTCATCTTAAAACAATCTGTTGGATATTTTTCAAGGACTTGACCACACAACTTCTAGTTTTCCAATAATATCTAATCCTAAAAAGTATTAGATTTCCTGAAAAAGAATCGATCCCCAGTGGAGTCACCAAAAATGTTTATCTAAAAGATTGTTTTAAGGTATTTAAGATAACATCATGAGGATAAATACTCGTACGTTTTTATAGAGGTGGTAGTCTTCTTTCTTGATACATGGAAGATTGTTCTTTTGAACTTAAATGCATGCAATAGAAAATCCCAACAAATCTTCCAATGAAACCATTATATAAATACTCTTACATGCAAATATACAAGTTGTTATATACATATGTACTTGTCAAGCACATCATATCATTCAAGAAAAAGAGATAAATATGTTTGTAGAGATTTGTATTTACAAGGTTTGGAGTCTTCTTTCAACAAATATTATGTCTTCCTTTTGAAATGATGTGAACCCATAATCAACTATGACTTTGCAAGATGAAAGAAAAGTAAAATGGATAAGTCACCAAATAACTTTACATGATCACTTCATTACAACTCAAAAATGATTTTGATGGACAATAAATTTGAAATTGCATACTTTAGACTCAAAGTCTGAGAAATCACTAATATAATGCCCCGAAATAGTTATTTATAGGAGACATTTATAATAATATCTCAAATGTAACAAGCTTAATAATGTCTAATAAAAGAGGGATGAAACAAGCTCAACAAGATCTCAATGACAATTAGATAAATTGAATTAAATGCATTTGTATTTTTACAAGCAAGGATTTTTCTCCTCTAGACCTGAAATATCATGAGAAATAAATGGAAGAATCTAGAGAAATAACTGATCAAACTCAAATCTTCATGTTTCCAATCATACATGGAAAACCTAATGGAAAGAATCAAGAAGAAATAAATATGAGGAAGAAAGTTAAGCAAGCTAATTCACAAAATCTTGGAAAGGAAAAACTTTCTTCTTGCGAACTCTCCACCATTGCAAAAACTCCCAACTGCCAACAATAACCAACAGACCAAATCCTTAAATGTATTTTACCTCTTCTTTTATAATATTCTTGAAGATTATTTAGGGTTAGAGTTAGGATTTTATTTTCCCCTTTGTAAATGTAAACCTGGATATTTGTACCATCAATTGGGACCCACTTTAGAAGCTCAGGGATTTCTTTCAATAAATATTTTCCAAAAATAATGCATTCCCAAGTTGGAAAATAGTCATGAATGTGATTTTAATTTTTAGGGAATTATAGTCATTATTTAATCCATTAAAACCAATTCCAAAGTCTTATTCAGATCTCTAACTTTCCAACTAGCTATCGTTTGCTCAATTTGGACATCATGATCAAAAGTTATAGCCTCCGAAAGACAGAGACTCGGCGATCGTTGATCTATGCTCGTGAATTTTGATCCCTTGATTAAAAATATGCCCCATTTATCCCATATGTATTGGGGAATAGTTCTCATACATGTTTATAAGCAAAATTCATCCACATATTATTTGTTTGTGAAATAGAGAGAACTATGGATCCCTTCGTAGCTTATGCACAGTGTAATTTTTGGTTGTCATGCCATCGCCTAGTCATCATGCCAAATCACTTTTCCTAGTCATCTATGTGTCCAATAAATATCATCCAAGTGTCACCAGGGGGTAGGTCCACCTCACTGCCATGTGTCAAAATGTGATAGGTCCACCTCACTACCACATGTCACCCAAGGAAAGGTCTATATTACTACCACATGTCTCAATATGGTAGGTCCAAGTCACTACCATGTGCCCCAATATGGTAGGTCCACATCACTGCCACGTGTCCCAATATGCCAAAGGAGGGGAAAGGGATAACACTTAGGAATATAATGAATAATTTCATGAAATCATAAAATTGGAAAATAAAATTTCCTAGAAATAGGGCAATGCAGAGGTAGGGTAATGTGGGTCGGTAAAACTAAGTAAAAATGACTAAGTGTTGAGACTTGTGGGGTTCTAGGATGATGTATAAAAATCATAAGATGGGCTCCCACATTGACATTCAAAAATAAAAAATAAACTAAGTATAGGACTTAGTAAAAACTAAGTGTAAAACTCAGTAAAATGACTAACTTAGTCATGAGGATGCAATTTGGGTAATGCGGAAGTGGGAAGTGAAAATTGAGTATTAAGGAAATGTGGGTTGCAGAAATGCGGGTTGCGGGGTAGGAGTGGAAGGTGGAAATGAGGGTATGGCATCTGCATTCAAAAGTAAAAAATAAACTTAGTATAAGACTTAGTAAAAACTAAGTGTAAAACTCGGTAAAATTAAGTATGGAGAGTAGAGAGGAAGGAGAGTAGAGTGGAAAGAAGGAAAAATGGCTAAGTGTGGAGATAGAGGAGGAAGGAAAATGACTAAATATGGAGAGTAGAGAGGAAGGAAAATGAGGAAATGTGGAGAGAAAAGAGGAAGGAAAATGAAGAAAATCATTAAGTATGGGGCGAGGAAATGGCTAAGTATGGAGAGTAAGGGGAAAATGACCAGGTATGGAGAGTGGAGAGTAAAGAAAATGGCTTAAATGGCTAAGTATGGGGAAACAAAATGTGGGGGGAAATTGTCATATCTTGGGCATATGACCTATGTTTTAGATTTTGTAAAATGTTGGACGAAGTTGAGACATAGGGCTATTCAGTGAGAAGATGGACATAAGCTATTTATTTCTTTTATTATCTTTTTCTTTTCTCCTATTTTTGTTTCAAAGAGAAACCATCCATGTTGGCCTCTCATGTTGAATAATTGCAATATTAAAGTTGATTTAAAACTTGTTGGGTCTTCATGATCAACAAGTGAGGGTTATTTGGCACTTTCCAAATTTGAAAAAAAAATAATCTCCATTTGAAAAAGACATAAGTTCAAATATTCACTTCAATCACCTAGTTCATGGGTGTCAGGAAAACATGTCAGCAAAAGTACCATAACATATCTCTTACACTATGGCACACTTTGTATTCTTCACACTCAATTAGCTCCCACAATTAAAATCGCTACAATGGAACCAATAAAAAAAATCATGTATGCACATAAATCAAATATATAAAGCTCGCCCATTAAAAAACACCGTGGAATTTAAATAAACATTGAGGTGATGTACCCAATTTTTCTCTTTATTCCTTTGTCAAGGTAGTTTGTTATAATATATTGAAATTTATAATTTATTAAAATAAAATTGGTTAAATTGATAATTAATTTTGAATTTTAAATTGTTTTTAGTTAAGTTGTATGGAGTTATTTTGAAAAAAAAATATTATCATATGGTTAAAACGTTAATAAAATGAGAGTTCGGTTCAATTTTAATAGTTATCATTTCACCATGAACCATCTAATTAAGATTAGGATTATTGTAGAGAAATGTTGCAACAATTAAACCAATATTTTGTGTTACTTCATTGACTTTAGGAAAGCATCTAACATAATGCCTAGAATTAACCTTTGGGATAGATTAGAAGAGTTAAAGATTCCATTTGAGATGAGAGTTATTGTGATAAGGTTGTATAAAATTGCTATTGTTGAGTTCAAGAACATTAACAATTGGTTGGAAGAGATTACCTGTAGTATAGGAGTTAAGCAAGGATGTCCTTGTCCCCTACTCTTTTTAGCATTTATATTGACAAGTTAAAGGCATGTTTGGAAAAAGCAGGTTGTGTCGGCACTACTTTAACTTGAATAATCATCAGCCTTCTTCTTAACATTGATGATATTCTTCTTATGGCGAAGTGTCCCTCTCACCTTGACAAACAACTAAGAATTATCAAGGATTTACATTATAGCATGGGTATGACAATAAACACTAACAAAAAAAAGGTTTTGATTATCGAATCCAAAAAGACTACTTACACTATTTTTTTGTATGACAACAACAACTTAGAGGAAGTTACTTCATACAAATATCTCGAAGTCGGTCTTCATCACAAGCTTAACTAGAACTATAGCATTCAGAACAGGATTAATGGAGGGTGGAAAGCCTATTTTGGCCTTGAAAATAATTGTAAATCAACTAACTTCTAGTTGTGGGAAAAAATGAAACTCATCTTTGAGAATATTTCCATCCCTATCTCTTACATACATGTGAAGTTTGGGGTTGTGGCATCTATAGAGAATAGTCGAGAAAGATCAAGCAATTCAAAAAGTGTTTTATAATTTATAATCTTAAAATTAAAAGAAATATGTCCATGTACTATCCTCCTCATAAAGCAGATCTTTCCCCCATGGAGATTATGGTTGTGACTAAGTACCTAATGTACAAGCACAAGACAACTCACATGAAAGAAAATGGGTTTCTGAAGATTACTTCAAACTCTAGTCAAAGTTACTTACATCTCAAGAGGGGTTAGCATAAAGATGCTAAGTCTCGGCTAAATCATTGAAGAATAGAGGAGGAGATCACTCGAGTATTGATACCATTAAAAATACTATTACCTCTAAATTTAAGGAGAAATTGTGGTGCAATAAGAAATAGAGGATAATAAAAAAATAAGATACTATAAAGAGATCATTAACTCTAATATAGAGGATCAAAAGTATATTTTTATGTTAACTAGCGTAAAGAAGAATTTAATCAACATTGCTAAAATAATAACAAACTCTCACAAGATCCATAGTGAATCAGAGCATTGGATAATTCCTAAAATGTCATAGGATGAAAAAATCTATTATCTTTGCAATACTAAGAAGTTGGAGGATAAAAAACATTTTCTCTTAAAATACCATACATATATGCACATTAAATCTCAATTGCAAAATAAATATAACAATGTTAACATTCTTAACCTTTTAACTCATCAAAACTATATAAATTTTAGAAGCATTTTCTAAAAAATTTAAAACATAAAAATAAAATTTTAAATTAATTCTAATAATATTTTATCATTTTTTTTAAATTTAATAAACTAAAATTCATTCTAATAAATATTAACAATCATCATTAATAAAAATTTATTATTATTATAAAAAATAATTAGTTTCATATCTAAACTTTATCATATTAGCACTTCGTCAACCATGTATTATCTTATAACCATCCCCCATACACACACACATATATATATATATATATATGCGTGCCAAAGATAAATTCAATAGAAAATTCACATGGTGAAGTCTACATAGATTTTAAAAAGCCAAAGATAAACTCAATAGAAAATTCACATGGTGAAGTGTACATAGATTTTTTTAAAAAGGGGTTAGCCTTTTTTAATTTTCACCATGTATCTTTATATTAGTTTATTTTATAGTTTTTTAAGTTAAATATGAAATTAATATTATTTAATTTTAAATTAGTTTTAGTGGTTTTAATGTTTAACCTATTTGAAATTAGTTTGAGTGGTTTTAATGTTTAAAAATATATGTTTAAATTAAGAAAAATATTTTATAATTTTTTAAGTTAAATATGAAATTAATATTATTTAATTTTAAATTAGTTTTAGTGGTTTTAATGTTTAACCTATTTAAAATTAGTTTGAGTGATTTTAATGTTTAAAAATATATGTTTAAATTAAGAAAAATAAATGTATATTTTTTCAGATTAAATAGTCAAATTATTGTACAAAATATTCCATTATTCCATTATCTCACAAATAAAAATCTCATAAGTTAATTTAACATCTAATTAAACTATAACCTTAATTTAAATTATTATTATTATTATAAATATATTTTGTTTAAATTGATAAATTATTTAATGCATTTATCTTCCATTTAGAAGTAACAACCAAAACTTTTCATTTCATTGAATTCACCCATAACAGTAAGATATTATAAATTAAATAGTCTTGTTCATTTGGCTAAGATAAATTGTTTAGGACCACATTCATGCAAGTCACTCATTATCACATTAGGGTAAGCATTATATTAATAAAATAATCACATTAGTATAAATTTATATATAATTATAGCACTAAGAGTTAGTTCAAATAGTAGATGTTCTTATGCTAAGTTCATAGAGATTTCCAAATCAAATCTTGTTAGATTCTTCATTTGTGTGAGAATGGTGTAAGATTATTTTTTTTTTTAAATAATTTATAATTTTATTTGTAAATATTATATTACACATTAATTACATTAACACAGTTTCATTTCATTATTAATGATATGTTTATATTGCATTATCATAAGAGTAATACTTATCATATTAATATGTTGTTATATTATACATTAAATATAAAATTTCAAAATATAATAAAATAATATTAATCTTCACAATAATAATAATAATATATTTTTAAGATTACGGTCTAATTAAACACCAAATTAATGTATGAGATCCCTTGTTTGTGGGGAAATGAACCCCTCTACACAACAATTCGACTACTTAATTTACAAAAGTACACTTATTATTTATTAACTATAAAATATCAATATAATACTATAATAATAACCATCACGTTAATATGCCATCATATTATTCATTAACTACAAAATATAAAATATGATACTACAATAATAACCATGATGAATAGAAATTTTAATTTTTCTCTCACCATTAACAAGAATTGTGTTTTCTTATACCATTTTTTTTCTTGGAAATGGTACAATTTTATATTAAAATGGTTGTAGCCAAACCATACACCTCGAGCTTACCAAATGGAGGTAGGTCTCAAACCTTTAGCCCCAAGTCTTCCATTACAAATAATCCATTCAAAAAATTAGTAACTTAAATCGTTTCTCTAGGTCCATCTGGACACAGATCTACATTTGTACTACTGAACATATTGGCATGGTAAAAACACAAAAAGAACAAAACATACTCTAAAACTAGAAGTAAAAAACTAGAAATTAAAAATGTCTGAAGCAACTTTCAATATCCAAGTCCACTACATTGTTGAGTCTTCATGTGTCATTTCCATGCTCCCTATGTTGTTAGTGGTTATCCTAGGTGGAGCTTCAACAAGGGAAACAAAGTGGTCTAGAGGGGCTCTAGCGGCATTCACAAGATGGACAACATGAGGGTCCATGAATGTCCAAAGTATGACATGGGAAGTAAAGTCCAAGAAGGTGTCCAATGTATTAGATGGAGGAGACATTGTGATATTGGCAAGTAGGTTCATGTGGGTCACCATGCATCTAACCAAAGACTACAACAATGCAATAATAGAGGCCATCTCTACTTGTTTCCCCCTAAAAACTGCCATGAAGGCATGGAACTCTACATTCCATTCTCTCACACTAAGTATATGGTCCCCAATTTCCACAACACATTGATCCCTAATCTTGTTAATTTCCTTTAGCTGACATGTAAACCCTTATTTGCTACAATTCAACTCTAGAGTCGAGTAGGCAACATTGACATTAATTTCTACCACATCCTTCTCACATTGTTTAAGGCCTTTCTACAAGTCCTTCATATCGCAAAGGATACAACAATGATTGCAACAATGACAATGTGTCATGGTTGTGTGTGCATGAGGATTAATGTTTCTTGTGACCTAGGTGTACATAGCTAGATGAGTTTTCAACCTCTTCTTCTATGGACAAACAATACCCTTTGACATGTCAGCATTTATTCCACTAACTCATCCCACATGTTGGAGTTGTCCCTGCCTCCATACCTTTAATATTGCACATAAGGAGAAAAAGTAAGTAGATTATGAGGTTGGTTAATGTCAAATGTTTAATTTCTTCCTCACCATTTGCATGCTAAGGTAGTGTTAGATTAAGGGTCTCACCCCTTAGCGATACTCATGTTAGTGAACACTTGGTGAGTAATGGAATGCCCCCTCTTTTGTGTTTAAACAACATTCACCAAGGAGAACCCTCGCATTTGCTTGTTTATCTGCCTCTGAGTTGAGTTTGTGAAGGACTTGGTAGAATTCTATTGTGTCAAATTCCTTCTCAACAAAGATAACTCGTTAACAGAGTCTAGTAAAAGGAACAATAAATTGGAAAGTCCAATAATATAGGGCTCTTATGATTATCATAAAATCTCCAATCACTATGACTTTACAATCTCTTTTTTCTTTAAGAGCAATAAAACCTTACAAAATAATAATTAAAAATCACCTCATTATACATGGTTATACATAATCCCAGACATATTCTTTATTTAAAGTTAGAGACAACCCTACACTTACCTTCCTTTTTATACCATATATTATAAAACCAATATTTATCATATTATCACAACATGAATATGTTTACTCAAAATCTTAGTAAAGCCCGTACCAAATTGATAAAAGATTAATCTTAATAAGACATATATCACAAAACCAATATTTATCATACTAGTACAACATGAATATGTTCACTCAAAATCTTACCTACTAAAGCAAGTACCAAATTGATAAAAGATTAATGTGAGTAATGGGAAATGGAAGAAACGTCGCCACATATTGTAACAAACCTTGACAAATGAATGAAGGTAATAAAAAAAGAAATGGACCATCACCATATGTTTGGGAAAGATAATGAGAAGAATAAAGACACATGGCCTTGCATTAAGTTTAAAGAGGGGTTGACAAAATGAATGAAGGTAATAAAGAATGGGCAAAGGGTAATGAAATGAAAATATAGACATGAGGGGTTGACAAAATGAATGAAGGTAATAAAGAATTGGCAAAAGGTAATGAAATGAAAAAATAGACACATGGCTTCATTGAGTTATTATGGAGTCTATTACATATCTAAGGCTTAGACTTTTGTTCCCAAAGCTAACCCATCACAAAGGGCCACCTAGGGTAAGATGGCCAACTATCTGCTTTACCTTTTCCAAGCACATGCATTAGGAAAGGCATCCCACCTAACAAAGACAAATATGTGTTTTATCCAAACACAACAAAGACAAATATGTGTTTTATCTAAACACATGCATGAGGAATGACATCCCACCTATTAAAGACAAGGATGGGAGTTCATTCTATTTTCAACTCAATTTAAATCTCATCTTTGAAGGTGGTAAGGTGGTAATCGATTTTTCAATATTTTATATATATATATATATATATATATATATATATTATAATTATTGAAATAGGATTGTAACCGGTTTAACTATACATATAATAACTAACCATGGAGTGAAGGAGATCAAGTTTACTTAGATAAGGATGGAAACAAAAGAACCTACAAACTTGTTTCCTCATTATGATAAGGCACATTATAAAATATTTATTTCAAAGTTTATAGTGTCTTATCTCTAATAGGTTTTGGTTTTCATGCAATATGGATCCTTGAAAAAATGCTTACATGTGGAGCTTTGTAATATGAAGTATGGTATTATTTAGTTAGATAAATTGGATAAGGGTTGAAATAAAAAATTAAAAAATGATAAATTGTTTTCTTTTAATTTAATATATTTTTAAAAAATCTCATTTCGAATAAGTTTAAGTTTTTGGTTTTTATGTAATAAATAGTTAGATGAATTGGAAAAGGGGTGAAATAAATAAATAAAATCTAAATTGTTTTTTTTATTAATATAGTATATTATAAAAATGTGTATATTATTATAATATATTATAATAATATTTATACTTATTTATAAATAATGTGTATATTATTATAATATATTATAATAATATTTATACTTATTTAAAGTTTGTAAAGTCTCAATTTTTAATAGGTTTTTGGTTTTTATGCAATAAAAAAATATGATTGAATTTAAATGAAGAAACTTTGATGTTTTAAATTGTTTTTTTTGTTTTATACAATAATGTAAAGAATATATATAAGTATACAATTTTTTTCAATTTTTAATGCTTTAAAAAAATAGTTAGATGAATTGGAAAAGGGGTGAAATAAATAAAAAATCTAAGTTGTTTTCTTTAATGATATGTTATAAAAATACTTGTATATTATAAAAATATTTATACTTGAAATACTATTAAAATATACTTATATTATTATAGTATATTATAAAGATATTTATACTTATTTCAAGTTTGTAAAATCTCATTTTTAATAGCTTTTTGGTTTTTATGCAACAAAAAATATGATTGAGTTTAAATGAAGAAACTTTGATCTTTTAAATTGTCTTTTTGTTTTATATAATAGTGTAAAGAATATATATAAATATACATTTTTTCAATTTCTAATGCTTTAAAAAAATAGTTAAGATATTTTTTTATCAAGTGTGTTAGGGTTTTTGATACCTCTTAGTCAATATGATGATGATTTATTGAAAGTGAATTGGATTTTAAGAAAGTAAAGAATCACTTGAAATCCTTTAAAATTTTATTTTTTACTTAAAAAGTATTAAAAAAAATGTTTCAAGATCATTATAATTTTGCTGAAATAAAAAATTATATTTGGTAATTAAAATCATTATAATAATATCATTCAAAAAAATTTATAATAATAATAATAATAATCTATTTTTAAAATCAAGATCAAGTTATACATCAAATTGATATATAAAACCTCTAATTTATGAGACAAAAAACTTTTTATATAAAATTTTAAAATTCATTCATATTATAAATTTTTATTATAATTATTATTGAAATCAATAATAAGTGGATGACTAAATAATAACAAATATAAAATTAAAAACCTCATCTTTAAATCAATGATGACTTTGGTTGAAAAAATAAAATGAACAATATTTGTCTTCCTCGTCGACGCATAACTACATTTTAAATGTAGAAAATTAATTAAAAAATGGTAAATAGAGAACTTGAAAATTTAATTAAAAAATATCAAGCAACCATTAAATAAAAAAGCATATTGGTATATAGATTATAATTTCATTCAATTAAAAAACGTTTGATATATCTCTATTTTATATTCCCCGCAATAATCTTCTAATATTTTATATTCCCCACAATAATCTTATCTTGTAATGAAACAAAGAATTATTATCTAAAATTATTCCAAATAATATGCAATAATCTTAATATGAACGTTAATGTATTTCACTTTCCTCGAAGTAAGAACTACAAAATTTGGTATTTACGTAAGACTAATAATTACTTCTAATATGCATAAGTAACCATCTTATATGCAACCGAGAATTTGAGCGATTGGTGGAGCATAGGTTCAGGCGTAGACCAATTCCCGAGGATCGAGGCCTGGCACCCAAGGGGATTCTCCAGATCTGAGGTGAGCTTCCCGATCAAGCCCCCTGCTGTGATTCGGAACTCTGGTATCGTTGAGCCTTAGGATCAAGTGGTCTTCCTGAGATCTGATCTGGTGCCCAAGGGGATCCTCGATCCATCCTTGATTTAGCCCCCATTTTGTTGGGATCAGAGCCTAGATTTGTTTTGCAATGAGCTCTTCTGGAGGAGGTGAGCCACTGTCTCCCCTTCCATTCTCCACCGATGAAGCAGCTTTTAGAAGATTAGTAATTGCCGAAGGAAAGAAGAAAGTAGGCGAAGCTATCTCAAAATTCGTAAGAAAGCTAAAAGAGGTTCCAGTTATCGTTTTACCTCCGGATCAACCCATGAGTGTGGTTGTCTCTTTGGCAGATCGGGCTTTAGTAGGACAATTCACAGGTCTTTGGCCCTCTCCCCGAACAGCTGAAAACTAGATTCAAAAAAATTGGAGACCACTGATCTCAAACAGCGTCACCTGTTATGCAGTCGGAAGAGGGTTCTTCTTGTTTGAATTCATCTCCAAAGAGGACCGGGACTTGATTTTTAGGAGTGGGCCTTACTTCATGGGACCAAAAAGGCTCTACTTAAACCACTGGACTCCTGACTTCGATCCTGTAGTGTATGTTCCAAAGGCGGTTCCAGTTTGGGTTCACCTACCCAACCTGTCGATCCATTGTTGGAATCCCTCCTCCCTGCAAACCATAGGTAACAGGCTTGGAACATTTATTGATAACGCTGACCCAAAATGGAAGTATTCTTGCGCTCGGATCTGTGTAGAAGTAGATCTGGAAGCTAGACTACCTAAAGCAATCAAGTTAATCGTCGGGGATTGGAAAAATTATCAAAAACTGGACTACGAGCAACTACCATTTAAGTGACGAAGTTGTCACGAATATGTGCATTTCCAAAAGCATTGCCCAAAAACCCAGGTATTATAGCAAGAGAAAGATTCAGGAGAAGGATGGCAGCAAGCGAAAATATCCAAGACAAACCCCAACCCTAATTCCAAAGAGGAAAGGAAAAACCAAAGAGGTCAAAATGATATGGGGAATAGCTTTGCGGTGCTTGGAGGAAAAGAGAATGAAATACCTACAACTGAAAATAAAGAAGAAAAACAAAACAATCCAAAAACGACAAGCCAAGCTAACAAGGAACCACCTCCTCAGTTAGAACCAGGAGAAATCCCGGAAACCCGGCTTTCAGGGACATAGGAAGAGACATCGAAAGAAACTGAGGGTGAAGCAAAGACTAGCTTATCTCAAAACCCCCCAAAACCAGCCACCAGAGGAAGGAAAACGACAAAAGAAATAAGAGAAAGGGAGACATACAAAGATAAACTCCAAGGATCTCAGCAAACTCTAGAAACAATGTTAAATCCCAGAAGCACAAGGAATCAAAGGCAGCCCTCTCAAAGGACTCCTTCCAATCCAAAAAGAAAGTAATGAAGATAGTTTCCTGGAATTGTAGGGGGTTAGGAAGCCAAAACAAAAAATAAGCAATGAAAAACTTACTCTGAATCTCAAACCCAGATATTCTACTTGTCCAGGAGACTAAACTGGAGGAATTGGAATTTCTCCAATCCAGGGCAACCTTTTGGAACAAAGGAGCAGGCGTAGTGGTCAGCGCTAGAGGAGCATCTGGAGGAATTGGCTCCCTATGGAACTCCTCCACTTTTGATCTATTGAATACTGAGCACTGTACCCATTGGATCCTCACCAAGCTAATTCATGAGGAGTCAGGTATCGACATCTGTTTATTTAATATTTATTTTCCTATTCTTCCCTCTGGAAAAAAAAAACTATTGGAATATTTTGAAAGAGTTTCTTAGCAGCCATCAATTGAAGAACATTATTATTGACGAAGATCTCAATGTTACTTTATCCCTTGGAGAAAAAAAAGGTGGATCCATCGTAAGAGACCCTTGTCGAGAATGGGTTGAAGACATCATTCTTGATTGGGATCTGGAAGATATAAAACCCCCCAGAGGAAAATACACTTGGTCTAATAAAAGAACCGACCTGTGGCACATAGCAGCAAGGTTGGACATATTCTTGGTCCAGAGCTCCTTCCTCCTCTTAGACCTCAACGTAGTCTCTAAAATCCTTCCCTTCAATGCCTCTGATCATAAGCCAATCTTCCTAGAATTTACCAAAGAATCTTCTCTGGGTCCAACCCTTTTCACTTCAACCCCTCCTGGATCCAGCATGAGGATTTCCGTGATTTGGTCAATCGAGTATGGCAGATTCCTATCACAGGTTCTCCCTTTTTTTTGTGGGAAGAACAACTTCGAAGAATGAAGCGAGCTCTCAAAGTTTGGGCAAAATCCTTAAAATCTCCTGCAACCCAAAGAATGGAAGCCCAACAGTAGCTAGAAATTCATCAACTTTCTATGGAAGAAGGAAATCCAAATGATCCAGAATCAGATCCAGAAGCCTGACAGGGCTTAAAAATGCTCAAAAATGAAAGTGCTCAGAATGCGACGAAACCAGCGCCATTGCGTCCGTCTCGTCTTCCTGATTCTGGCGGTATATTTACTTCGTCAAATGGGCTCCGTATGCGCAAGATATCGTGTTATGTCTGAAAACCCAAAAAGGCAAAAAAAGGGGATGACTGTACAGTTCGTACAGTGCCACGTGGCATGCTGACTGTACAGGCCGTACAGCTGATGTGGCAACACCTGGAGACAACACGTGGCAACTTCTGGAGGCGACACGTGTCAGGCTGATGTGGTGTACGGACAGACAGTTGGACCAATCCAGGGGTGACACGTGGCACGGGATGACGTCAGCAGCTGACAGGGCAGTGACTGGGCAGGATGACGTGGCAAACACGCGGCAGGATGACAGGGCAGTACGGTGATACGTGGCAGGTGACGTGGACCAATCGAAAATTGACACTTGGCAGTGTTTTATTGGTTGCTGAGGTGCCACGTGGCCCATTCATGGGTTGCCACGTGGCACCCTGTGGTGGGCTCTCCAATTTATATAAAAGTTGTCGGCGTGGACGGGAGTCGAACCCCCGACCTTTCCTCCGATCATATGGACTGGCAGGGCCAGGCTAGCTAGCCCGCCATCGCTTGGGTCTTAACAGTTATATGTGAAACTTTGTATTTAAGTTTGATTAAAGCGTTATGTGGTGGCAGAAAGGGTCGGGGCTTAGCCCCAGCCCATGGTTCGATACCTATACAATTATGACCACATGTTTGGAGCACGGGGTTGAAATAGCGCAGGTGTAATGGATAGGGTCCAGCCCCCGGATCCCGGGCGGATCCCACAGGACCAGGGCCTATCCACAAAAAAAAGGGCGCGGAGGTTAAGTTAATAGCCCGAGATCCTATGCATATGCTCGAACCAGGAGCCAAATACAGGGGGCCAGCGCTTAGCCTATGGGCTAGCACTTGGCCAAATATGGCCCATATGACCGCGAAAAGGGGGCGCGCGCCCAGGCCTCGGGGGCTAATGCCCAAAATTAAACTAAAGTGGGTTTTTTTACTATAGTTTGGGATTTTTTTAATGATATTATGCCTGATATTAGTTGATTTTCTTCATTTTTGGGAGATATTGGGCATTTTTGGAACCCAAATTTTGGGAGGAAGTTGGGGATGGATAACCAACTTCAGATCTATATAAACCAAGCCTGATTGAGGCCATGGAGGACAATCAAGGTCAGAAAAGTGCAGATTTATGCTGAAGGGAAGCCAAGCCAAAGCCATTTTTATGCAGGGAAGCTATTGAGGAGCAGACGTTGTCGGGCCATTTCTGGGAGCTCCGGATGTCCGTTTTGCGTGTCGTTTTCTTTGCAAGGTTCTAGAGATCTGGACGAACATGACCAGATTAGTCTTGTATCCAATTGGCACTGCTGCAATGTACTTTTGATCTTTTGAACAAAAATAAAGAAGCCTCCCCCACAGAGACAAAGGCCCGGAGACGTAGGCAAAGTTGTGCCGAACTCCGTTATCAATCTGCGTGTTATGGTTTGCTATCTATTATTTCATTTCAGATCTGCAAATGTGTATATGGCTGTCATAATTCCTCTTATTTCCTCATTCTTTCATTAAGTTTCTCAAATGGTTAATTAACGCATGCAAAATTAAAACTCAACCATAGTCATTAAAAGATCCGACGGATCAAGTGGTATCAGAGCTAGTTGACATTTGGATTTGAATTTTGCATGTTAACCAGGGAAAAGCTACAGCGTGGTGAAGGTGAGATTGTTGCAGAGAATCCATTAATTGGATTGAGAAAGAGAGCTTCTCACAGTGAGAAGATGGCATCGGAAGAAGGGATTTCTCAAGATGAGAAAGAATTCCGGAAAACATTCCTTGCTATGTCGAAGATGGTGAAAGTTTTGTACGAGGATTACCTGGAATGAAA
>JASDQU010107720.1:207277-221354 GCA_032191745.1 Picea mariana | reverse complement strand
AATACAATAGAAAACATAAGAGGCTCCATGCCCATCTAGTCGAAGATGAGGAGCCACCTGCAAAGATGATAAGAGAGCAGATCAAATACCATGTCTTGATCTTGACCCTCTCAGGATCTGTAACACCTGGAGAGAACACTTGGCTCAATGATAGTGGTGCATCCAAGCACATGATGGGACAAAGAAATACTCTCTCTTGTATCTCAGAAAATAATTTTTCTCAGAAAGTGACACTTGGTGATGATTACCAATATCCCAACAAGGGAGTGGGAGAAGCAAACCATAAACTCAATTCAGGGAATTCACTAAAAATGAAGGACGTACTATATGTACCAAACTTGAAGAAGAACCTACTCTCCATTTCATCTTTAGAGAAGAAAGGATTTAGAGTTGCCTTTATAGATGGAGAAGTTCTTATGTGGGCTAAAGGAGAAACTTTAAATGAAGCAATCATCATTGGAAATTAAGAAAATGGCTTATATAAACTAAAGAGTCACTCAGAGGATGCCATGACCCATGCCATTGAAGACTCATGTGAGCTTTGGCATAGAAGGTTAGCCCACATCAACTACAAGGTACTACCATACATATGCAAAGCAGTCACAGGTTTACCAAAACTCAAAGGTGACCATAAAGGCATATGCAATGCATGTGCACAAGGGAAGACTATCCAGAACCCGTTTCCCAAGAGGGACAACAAGTTAGAAGGAGTCCTAGAACTCATCCAATAAGATGTGTGTGGCACAATGACATCATCCTCCATAAGCGGGTATGCATATTATGTATCATTCATTGATGATTACTCTCGTAAAACTTGGATATATTTCTTGAAGACTAAAGATGAAATGTTCAGTAAGCTAAATGAATTCAAAGCCTTGATAGAGAACCTTTCTGAAAGAAAGATCAAGATACTTAGGTCAGATAATGGAGAATATACCTCAAAAGAGTTTGTGAACTTCTGGAAAGATGTTGGGATCCAGAGGGAACTCACTACTCCCTATAATCCCCAACAAAATGGTGTAGCTGAATGTAAGAACAAAACCATACTGGAAGTTGTGAAGACTATGATCCATGATCAAGATCTTCCTATGTGCTTATGGGAAGAAGCATCAATGGAAACTGTTTATGTGCAAAACCAATTGTCCCATACTGCACTTGGGCTCAAGACACCAAAAGAGATTTTCACCAAAAAGAAGCCAGAGGTAAGCCATCCAAAAAATATTTGGCTGTCTAGTGTTTATTCATATACCTAAAGAAAACAGAAACAAAATGGACCCCTCAAGAAGGAAGGGAATATTTTTGGGATACTGTGAGGTCTCCAAGGACTTCAGAATCTATATACCAGGTCAACATCACATTGATATCAATAGGGATGTGACCTTTGGTGAAGATGCAACGCTCAAGAATTCCAAAATATTCCAGCTTGAAGAGGTATATGAAGAGGAACCTGTTATCCCCAATACTGCAATGAGGGAGGTTCCCAGAGCTACAGAACCAGTGAGGGAAGTCATAACTTCCCCTGATGAGGAACTTCTAGAAGACCATGATATAGTAGAAGTGCAAGAACCTCCTCATATGACAATCCTCCATAAAAGAAAGCTAGCCTGGGCTAGAGAGCTTATTCAAGATGGAGAGAAGTACGGTGTTCCCTCGGGAACTACGAGACAGGTGAAAAGACCAAATCCATTCTCCAATTATACAACTTTTATGTGTGATCTCCTGGAAGAGGAGCCTACCTGCTTTGAAGAAGCCATTAAGAGGAAAGAATGGGCAGATGCCATGACAGAGGAATACTAATCCATAATGAAGAACAAAGTATGGGAAATAGTTCCCAGACTGAAGAATAAAGATGCGGTATCCTCCAGATGGATCTTCAAAATAAAACATGCTGCTAATGGAAGTATTGAGAAGTATAAAGAAAGATTTGCCGCTCGTGTCTTTTCTTAGAAGGAAGGCATTGACTATGAAGAGACATTCTCTCCTGTGGCCATATACACTTTGATCATAACCATCATAGCTCTTGCAGCTAAGATGAAGTGGAAGCTACACCAGATGGACATGAAGATAGCTTTCCTAAACGGTGTTATCGAAGAGGAAGTGTATATAGAGCAACCTCAAGGATTTGAGGTTGAAGACAAGAAGTCTCATGTATGTAGGTTGAAGAAAGCCTTATACGGATTGAAGCAAGATCCTAGAGCTTGGTATGGCCATATAGACAGTTTCTTGACGAGGTTAGGCTTTACCAAGAGTAAAGCAGACTCAAATCTCTACTTCAAAATCATGAATAATGAGCCAATAATATTACTGTTGTATGTGGATGACTTATTCTTAACTAGAGAATAAAATCTCATCACTGAATGTAAAAAGAGACTTTCCTCGGAATTTGAAATGAAAGACCTTGGCCTAATGCATTATTTCCTACATCTTGAGGTATGGCAAAGTCCTGAGAGGATCTTCCTTAACTAAGGGAAGTATACAGTCGAAATCTTGAAGAGATTTGACATGTTCGAATGTAAGCCCATGAATACACCCATGGAAGCGAAGCTGAAGCTACTGGTTGATACGTCATCAGAATTGATTGATGCCACAATGTATAGACAGATTATTGGATCATTGATGTACCTGTCAAACACCAGACTAGACATTTGTTTTGCCATGAACACCTTGAGTCAGTTTTTGGTAGAACCCAGACGTGTTCACCTAGTGGCTGCAAAACATGTGATGAGGTACATTAAAGGTACAATAGATTATGGTCTCATCTATGATGGATATCATAATTTCACATTGAATGGATATAGTGATGCAAATTGGGCAGGAAGTGTTTTTGATAGGAAAATCACTTCAAATGTTGTTTCAGTTTGGGATCAACTATGATCTCATGGTAGCGTAGGAAGAAATCTAGTATTGCTCTCAACACAGTGGAAGTAGAATACATTGTTGCATGTTCTGCTAGCTGCGAAGCTATATGGCTTTGAAAGTTGTTGACCGACCTATTTAAATTAGAGATGAGAGCAACCTTGATTCTATGTGATAACCAGAGTTGCACAAAAATGACAGAGAATCCTGTATTCCACAACAGGTTGAAGCACATAGAGATCCGTTATCATTACATCTGTGACATGGTACAGAGAGGAGCCTTGAAGCTCTAGTACCTTAGCACAAATGAACAGGTTGCTGACGTGTTGACCAAGCCCCTATCTCATGTGAAGTTTGAGTACTTTCCAAGATAAGCTTGGTAGATGTGATGTTCCTTGCTTCTGACCTAGTTGTCAGATGTAAAGCAAGATGTGATGTTCCTTGCTTCTGACCTAGTTGTCAGACGTAAAGCAAGATGTGATGTTCCTTGCTTCTAACCGAGTTGTCAGATGTAAAGCAAGATGTGATGTTCCTTGCTTCTAACCTAGTTTTCAAACGTAAAGCAATATGTGATGTTCCTTGCTTTTGACCAAGTTGTCAAACGTAAAGCAATATGTGATGTTCCTTGCTTCTGACCGAGTTTTCAGACGTAAAGCAAGATGAGATGTGTTCCTTGCTTCTGACTGAGTTGTCAGACGTAAAGAAAGATGAGGTGTTCCTTTCTTATGACCAAGTTGTCAGACGTAAAGAATGAAGAGATGTTCCTTGCTTCTGACTGAGTTGTCAGATGTAAAGCAAGAAGAGATGTTCCTTGCTTCTGACCAAGTTGTCAGACGTAAAGCAAGAAGAGATGTTCCTTTCTTCTGACCGAGTTGTTAGACGTAAAGCAAGATGAGAAGTTCCTTGCTTCTGACTGATTTGTCATATGTAAAGAAAGATGATATGATGAGATTAGCATTGTGCTTCTGGCTGGATAGCTGTGACGTAAAGCTAGCCTAGTATCTTGCTTCCAACCTGATGGTTGTGACGTAAGGCGGAAAAGGTATCTTTCTTCCATCTTGAGTACTGTGATGTAAATCAAGACGATGAGATGAGACAAGTACTGAGCCTCCAGCTTGACAACTGTGACATAAAGCTAGTCTTGTATTATGATGAGCCAGCCTTGTGTTGTTATGATGATGATGTATCAGTTTTTATACTAATACATATTGATGCAGATGATGATGGCATTCCTTTGAGAATGACGATGATGCCGATGAAGAAAAAATTTCGATGATTTATAGATACGCCAACCAGTGTTCCAAGATGATATAGATGATGTTGTCCTCTCACCCACTTGATGCTGTTAATGATGTTGTCCTCTCTCTCACGCATGATGCTGCTGAAGAATACCCTGGTTGTTAAGGGGGAGTGTTGAAATAATGTAACTGCAAAGAGTATTCTTATTATTATTGATATATTATTCATAGGATCAATCCCCATTGTGGATTGATCATGTCAGTTATTGTAATAGGACCAAATCCCCTTTTGCAGATTGGTCAAAAGAAAATTGTAATAGGTAGAATAAGAAGTCAGCCCCAACAGATATTAAAGAGACCCAGAAATATAATAAAGGTGGGTTTACCCACCCAGTTTGAGAAGTCGTCCCTGCCAGTGAAGAGACACTTCACACGTGCCTGAATTGTATAAATAAAGGAGGCTAGCACCTCACTTAGACACAACTCACTTGCTCAATTTGAGAGACAAGTTCTGATCTGTTACCGGAGAAGAAGGAGAGAGAGAGTGGCGCATATATAGGACAGGAATTTCTATATTGGCATAAGAGATCTCTTGACATTGTATTGAATATCTATATTAAGGAACTTTTGCTGGGTTTTCTTCCCCTAGAGGGTTTCCCAAGATAAATGTTGTGTCTCTTGTGATTGTGTATTTCTTAGTGAAATTGGATTATGCTATTGTTATCTAATGAAATGCAAACATCTATAATAATGGCTTAAACATTAACAGAGTGCACATCGAAGTGAAGGTAAAATTGAGGTAAAACTTGTTTAAGACTCATTGATTCATTAAAACGTTTAAGGGAACTTGATGATTAACCACTCCATACATTTTATCTTTTGTAAACCATTATCATTCATTCTCCATCTACAATCCATAATAAAATACATAGTACCCTGACAAGGCCATAAGAATGAAAGGAAAAGCATTGTGGTACATGAATAAAACACAACATCTATAGTGTCTTCTTCTTATATATATCATAAAGCATTCACACAAAAAGGATGAAGTCATTGTTTCCTAAGAATCACAAATAAACATTGGTCTTAAAGAAAAGAACCGAGTATATAAACATTGAAGTTCATATTTACATAAGATACCATCTTCATACCATCTTCCATCCATTCATAGTTCATCCCTCGCTTGTCCTCAATTTTCATTGCTCTATTGTAAAATAAATCAAGTTAAAAATATGTGACAATATCAAATAAAATAAAAGGACATTGCTCCACACAAACCAACACTTGCACAATGAAAAAAAGTCACATAAATCAATGACTAAATAGAGTATGTAAGAATTTTGTTTGCATGGGGACATACAAACCAGTAGGTGTGGGGCAGTGTTGAGCTCCAAATATGCCATATTTTCTACCATGTAAAACCTCCATTAGTAAATCATGTTTTCTCTCTTTTGATACATTTCATAACCATTATAATGTCATATGTTGATAAATCATTCGTTTTACCTATGTGGTTAATGATTATGTTTTACTTATGATTTTAGTGATTAAATATAGTTTCAAGATAATTTTATCGATGATGGTTTCATAATATATTTCTATGTCCAAGAAATATGTTCATGCACCAGGCTTGAACATAATTCATGCACCATCTCTCGTACCACTTCTGGTACTAGAACATTCTATAGGCATCCAGTACCAAATTATAGTTTGACATATTGGCACATTTCTATAGGAAGATAGGGAACATTGGTTTCCTCCAGAGTGATGTCAGCATGTGAAAATAAGAATAAAAATTCATTCAGTTCGCACATGTGGACCTACAACTCATGGGGAACAATTTGGCCAAAAATTATCATAACTTTCATGCTGCCAACTTGCACCGTGTTTTCTGTGCAGATGGAGGTAGATATCAAAATTCCAAGATATGGGTTTTGTCTAGAAGGTAGAAATTTGAGTAAATTGCAAGAGTTTTTTCAAAATTTGGAAAGGTTCATGATTTATGGTCAGATCCTGAACACCAATATGCCCAAATTACAGTGAAACCTAGATTTTGAGATTTTTGCCTAAAATTGTAAAATTCAAAATCTAAGCTTTGGGATTCGGCTCCATCCTTATAGTAAAGAATTTGTATGTATAAATAGAGCCTCATAGGGATGATAAGGGATACATTATCATTATGGATATTCTTTTGTAATGAATATTAGAGTGTTATCATGACAATGCCAATACTGTAAGAGACTTGCAATTTTATGAATTTGATGAAATGAAAGAGTTGATGTTCTTGTGCTTGTACTAAAGAGTTAAAGATCTATTCCATAGTGCTGACCAAGTTTGTTAGGGATCCCATCCTTTTGTATGCATTGTTTTACATTTTCTTTTGATTAGTACTTTACATTTCTATTTGTAGATTTCAATTCTAGTTTTTGTTTTCATTTCATTTCACATAATTGGAATTTGACTTCTATAGATTAGTTTTCTTATTGTGGTGTGTTCAATTCCGTAAATTACTCTCATATCGGTACATATATGTTTAAAACATCTCGTCATAATGCATTAACTTCGTGCATTGTTTCATATTGCATTGTTTCTTCCACTCATATTTCAACTTTGTTTTATGTTTCTCGCACCAATATTTCAATTCGGTGCTTTAGTCCTGCACTCTGTTGATGCATTGCACTTTGTTCTTGTACTGCACTCTCTTCCTGCACTATGTTCCTGCATAACACTCTGTTCATGCACTCTATGTTTTATTTATGAGTTATTTTTTCGGCACTTCACGATCGAGATCTGCAACTTCACTTTCCATTCTTGGGTGTATCTTTTTTAGGACAATTCATTTGCATAGTTTCAAGTAGGTTTTGTTTTCTATTTGTTTGATTGTTTTTCCTTTTAGCTAGTTTTTTTTAATATGTATTTCTCATAGTTTAAATTTCCTGCACCTTACTTCCTGCACTTGATTTTATTTCCTGTACCTTTGGATTCCTTGCACTTTAATTTCACATAGCTTCAATCACGAAAGGAAGATTAAAGGCTTAACTCATGAGATATGACCTTCCCGTAATGGGTTTCAACCTAAGATGCTAGTTTATTTCCTGTCAATTGAATCATTGTTTGTTTTGTTTATTGCATTAAAGCATGGTTTTCCAACATTAGGTTAGACTAGGCTCCAATCCTTCCTTTCCTGTGCTTTCACCTCTAAGTCTACGACTCCCTGGTTGACAATTTAATGTTGGGAATTAATAGTGCATACATTTATCCCCACATTAGGAATTCATAATGGCTTACTCCTCCATAGCCAACTCATCCATAGATGCACCCTTGGCAATCGTTAGAAGGAGGGATTTGGTGAAAATGTTCATCAAGAGATAATCTTGGATCTGGATCTTGATAATCATATGCTTTCATCGCCACTGATGAATATGATCAGAAATGTGGGTGGTAGTATCTTGACATAGTGATGTCAAGAGATTCATTCCTATATCATACTAAATGGGTAGTTGGTAATCTATTAGAAATACCATTTACAAGTCATTGAATCTTTTAAAGGAAGGACCTTGTAACTCAATATACCATTTGGAGGAACCTCTAGTCATGTATCTTTGGAATATACATAACCTCACATTATCATCCATCAAGGAATTCGATGATCACCAAAATTATTATGACATGATGTGTGTGGATGGGTCTTCTCCTGAATTTCCATAGAATTTTGTAATTCCTAATGGTATCTTTCCAAGCATGGCCAACCACCAAGCGTTGTGGGAAATAGGGTTATTTTTCAACCATGATAAATAAAGTAAGTCTAACGTTGCAAGGAAGGGAAATGACATATGAAAAGAATACTAGGAGGGAGATGAAGTATATGTTGTCCTATATGAAACTTGAGATCCCCCTATGTTTAGAATACTAAAAGGTTGTTGAGGTGTTCCAAAAGAGTGTGTCCACCAAGGATGGTGACACTCCCAACGACATTATTGGTCCCTAGAAAAAATGTTTCCCTAAGGTGGTTACCCCCAGGGATATATCTAGACCCTATAGGAAAAACATTCCCAAAATTAGTCTGAGAGAAGAACCCCATGTAAACTAAGGTATTGATAAATACAAATCCTCCCCAATGTGAAAATTTCCCCCCTAGGGACGTTCCCCCAGGGAAGGGTGTGCTAACCAATGGGAATTTGAATCCTCTTGATATACTATTTCTCCTAGGATGATTGGTGATAGCCCCAAAACTACTAGGAATATTCCATCCAAAAGGCACAACCACACCTAACAATGTTAGGCCGCTCATAGGAATGGTGGAGGTGGAAGGAATTCCACCTCCCATGAAGAAACCAAGGCTCAACCCCCCACTGGAAAAATATCTATAAGAGAGAATCAGAATGGATGGGATGGGTGTAGGAAAGTTCAGAATACTAATAGATGGAAAATTAGGCAAGGATAGTGTCTCCCAGATCGAGTGACCCATAGTAAAAGTTATGGATGGTGTAGGTCCAATGGCGGTAAGAGAAGCTAATGTGGACATCATTGGGTTGCCCCCATTCCCACTTGAGGATGGGTTTGATGGCTCAGCTTAAATGGATGAAACACTTAGTCCTAACATGTTGTAAGGATTTTTTAACAAAGAAAAATGATCACTAAAAATATCCCTTACATAGACAAGTAGAGGTGCTTCAAGATCGGTTGAACAAGGGTTAAAGTTTAGCAGAGGAATTTTATAGAACAATTCCACTTCAACAAAACCAATCTCCTCAAACTAAATATAGGACCATTCAAATTCTTGGTCACCTAATTCATGTCACTTGGAAGTGGTTTCACCTATGTGATCGATTCTAATCCTTGCAATCGATGGTACTCGTGTGGTAATTCATCCATAGTGAAAATAATGGGTGTAAATAAAAAAAAAAATCAAGTGAAGGCCAATCTAGACTCGGAATCAAAGAGCACACCCCTATCAAATCTCAGATAATAGAAAGAAAATTAATGACTCAGGGGGGCTTCCAAAAACCAACCCTATGGTGGAGATGAGATCTCCATGATATTGGCTAGCGAATTTATCAGGAGAAGTCATGGGAACCATTTGTCAAAGGTGTTTGCACTAGGGAAAACCTCCTAAATTGCCAGAGATTTTAGGACGAATGCATCCAGGAAGATACTCAAGAGGATTCTAAGAGTAGTAAACAGGTAGGTAGTGAGGAGAAATTGGATCTTGTCAGTATGATAAATAAGAAAAAATGAAATATTTTGAGAAAGAAGGTTAAGAATGATGGAGGATCATCACATCCCAGGAAGAATGAGCACTTGAGTAAAATCAAGTGCTTCATGTGCCACAAGTATGGGAACTACGCCTCACATTGTCTGAACAAGAAGAAACTAAAGATTTAGTCTCAACATGTAGCATCATTTGTATAAGCTCAATTTAAGGTGGTTTCTGAGAAGTTTGAGAATAATTTCTCGTTAGTCTCTTGTCTTTCTGGCACAATTTCCAAAAGTGTCTACTTTTTGGATAGTGGGGATTCACATAACATGAAGGGGACAAATTATTTGTTCACTAGATTCTCAAAGATAGACTTAGATATATAGGTGGATCTTGGAACTCATGCCAAGTGTCATGTATATGGATTTGGGACAATGAGGTTCCAACAAGAGTCAAGAAATGTTATATTGGTAGAAAATGTTTTGTATGTACCATAACTAAAGAAGAACTTTCTCTCATTTTTAGTTTTGGAAGACAAGGGTTTTTCTGTGAATTTTTAGAGAGGGAAAGTACTCATATGTTCAAAGGGGGCTATCCCTAACACAATAGTCAGTATTGGTTTCAAGGAGGGTAGGCTATACAGGTTGAATGGTCATATTATAGAACCATCTAAGGGGATCTTGGATCATGGATCCATATCAGTGACATTGGACAAGGAGCTAGAGGCTTCGAAGGGTGAAAAACCAAAGGATGATTATACTTCATAGAATTTTAGTGTGGTAAGTCAACCTTCATATGAGAAGATGGAGTTATTCCCTTGAGGTTCTGTTAAGGGACTGAGTTGGTACGAGATGACATTGATGGATGATCGGGAGGAAGAGGCTTGTAGGAGAAAATTGAGGGAGAGAAAGCCTTTGAAATTTTTTCCAAACTTCATGGCATTGATATGTAACGTGATCGATTCTATGACTTCCAGTATTCAGAGATAATTTGACTAGGATGGTTGGAGGGATTGCAATGGAAACAATGATGTGTTTGAGATTGTGCCAAAATCAAAGGGAGAACCAGTTCTAGGTGGCTCTTTGAGAAATACTTTCCTCACTAAGAGGGAGTGTTGATGCATGTAGCATAGGACAAGTATTTACACATAGGCTTGGTGTCTAGAAAGTAGAATTTGTCCAAAGCCTTCTATTTGGGTAACTTTACTTTAATCAAAGGAATTATTAAAGATCTTTTATTAGTAAACTAAGTTATTTAAGGAAATGTTAAAAGTAATTAGCATGTAATCTTAGCCATTGATATCAAGTGAGGTGAGAACTAATCAACCGTTAATTATTTTGGATATTAGTGTTAGATTATAACTCAATATTACAAAAGAGATGCTAGGTTAAAGGATAAGACACTTACATAGATACCAAAGAAGGACTTTTGCTAGTGTGGAGTCTTTGGAGAGTGTAGAAGCAAAGACAGACTTTTGTTGACAATTTAGACTTGATACTTATGGTAAGAGAGTTGAAATAGAGAGGGTTGCATAATGAAGTACTGTGGTTCAAGGATATCTCGAATAGGTGGAGAAGGACTTCCATCTAGAGATTAAATCATTAAGAAGAGAGAAAAGAGGCTTCCACAAGTGGGTTTCAGTTGAGTGAAGCCATACGAAAGACTTGCATTGTATGAAGTTTTATGTATAGTATTTCCATACGTGTACGCCGACACCAATGGATATGGGCAAGTATACGTAGGCGTGATTAAGGACATGTGCATACATCTTGAAAAGCACACAGATATGGGTCGTACAATAGATCGAACTTTGACAGGTTTGTTTGTTGTTGTAATTCCTTTGAGTGGGACATTATCCTTGTTAGATGAGCCCTTATTTTAACATATTAACATCATTCTCATCACTCACTTTCCCTCTGTGGTTTTTCTATGGGTATCTACCCAAAATATTGGTGTTTATGTGTGCTTTATTTTCTTTCTCGTTTTTGCTTCCACTAGATTTATTCAGTTGAATATTTCAACTATGTATTTGCACTAAGTAAATAACTAGATAAAAATATAGCGATGTGCTAGAGTAAGGGGATTTCAACAATCTAGACTTTGGAAGAGAAGAGAAAAAAAATCAAATCACAAATAGAAAATAGAGGATGGATTTGAAAGGAATCATAAACAAGAGAAGATTAAAACATTATTCCCCAATGGACTTTCCAGTTCTGTTAGAGGAGAAATATCACTATTATGGTGTGTTAGATCTCCCGAGGATCTACCTATTGATCCTATACAGACAATGAGGCTAGAATTCAATGATTTTCCTAGATCTAAGTATATTTATTTCCTTTTAACCAAGAGGGAGGGTGGCCATACCTTTCAACTGATGGATTTCCTCACAATGATGGCTTTCCTCGCATATTTGACTGATGTATCTCCTAAGATCTAGCTCCAATTCTTGCAATATTTTTCCTTCACACAAGGAGACACAAAAATATCGATTTACTTTCTCTTCTAGTATTAGGAAATCCAAATCTATCATATCTATCTTGATCTATACCACATGACATCAGATCCAAACATTTACAAATCAAATAAAAATAAATTGGGGGAAGACCAATGATCTACTAATTAAAATAATGGAAAAAAATCAATGTCATACCTTGGATGCAGATACATTCCCCTTTTCTCTTCGATGCAGATGCATCAATACCATACCTTGGATGCAAATGCATCAATGTCATACCTTGGATGTAGATGCTTCTCAATATCACTAGGAAATATGACTGTGGTTGTTGTTACTGGATAAACACCTATGTAATTGGAAAACATAAATATAAAAACAATTCTTCCATCTCTTACTCAAGACATTCATTATTTATATAGATCCTTAGAAGAACCTTGAGAGAGCTTCAACATTTTCTAGAACGCACTAGAAGCTTGAATGAAGTGATTTCCTTGACTCATGCCATGAAGATACAACTCATCCCTCTATTACCACTTCATAACTACGTGAATCTATAAGGCTGCAGGGATCATCGCATGTTTCACTATAACAAATGAATTACAATCGTCACATGTTGTCTCCTATATGCCACGCGATGACCTTAAAAAAATTCTAAATACGGAGAAAGAAATGTGTTTTGACTTTCATCGTTTGGTGGATTCCCTTCTGGCCTTGGAAGGTGGAAATTAAGTCTATAAAAATAAAACTTAAACATTTCCGAGAAATAAGTTTTGACATATCAAAATAATTTCCACGCTATTTGTCCATACATCAAAGGAGCTCACGTGATTGTCTCTGATTCGCACCGACCAAATTCCTCCCAATGTCTCTGGTACACAAGAATTATTGTCGATCGAGTTGATGACATCACCTCTAGTACAACCGGAAGCTTTGCCACCATCGTCCCCTATAACATTGGCATACTTCCTTCTAACTTCGCCGGCACCCTAACCTCCCTACTGATGGAATTCTCATCATCTTCTCTAGTACATTCAGAGGAGTTCCCATGAACTCTGTCAATACAACCAGAGGAGTTCCGAACATCACTTTCAACTAGCGAAGATTAACACTAGCACCATTCCACGGATCACCTCCAGTACCTAGAACTCTATCTCAAGTATTTAAAAAGATCCCCCCTATGTTATTGTTTATTTTCTTATTTTTGAAGAAGAGAGGAAGCATCATGCGTTTGTTGACAATATCATGCCCCACTTGAGAGAATGATCATCTGCCAACAAAGCACCCTTCGGCCTTCCACCTCTCCACCAATTTGCAGGTAGGCCCTAAACCTTATCACCTCACTTTTCATTTGTATATTTTTTATTGTTATGGTTAGGGTTTTACCAATAAATTGACACCAAAAAACCTATCATCTGACCCCTCGCACTTGTTTCCATTTGAATTATATTTCCCTTCGTCTTTCCCCGAGCCATGCCTCAATTATCCAGTTCTAACCACGTACCTAGGTCGTCGATGAAGCTCCCCTCGTGATATGACTCAACAATACCCTGAAAAAATCCATAGGAGTCTTCTCTTTTCCACAGAGTCGTGCCCTAAACCCTTGACCTTTCACCAGTCTTGGGGGGGTTGAATGGCCTCTCCATTTTTCTCAAATTCTAGGAACCATATTTTCTCTCTTTGGACTTGCACCTTAAATTTGAATTTCAACTGGTCTTTGAATTTGGAATAGATACCATTTCAAGTGAGCATATCCAGAACCAAAGGAAAGGCCTAAATCTGAGGTCAAAWCCTGACTGTAGTGYCCTTTCTAATGAACCCTACTCACCCACACATTTCTTGCGAAAATGATTGGTTATTTTTTTGGAGTCGAGGATTGATTGGTGAAGTTGATGCTAACTTCACAGATGTTTACCTTATCCTTTTGACAATGTTTTTGCTAACTCTATCGATATGTATCAGTGGAGTTTCTATGATTGACACCAAAACCATCATCTCCAAAAGGTTTTCGTGACCTCCTCCGGTATGTGTTTCCCTTACTGTTAAGGTTGTTTCGAATTTATCGGGTACAATTTTCCCGGGTCGGCAAAGTTGACAACCTTTCTTCTAGTAAGAAAATCCTACATCGGCGAGGTTAATTGCATTCCCTTTAGTATGAATTCCACTATGTCGATGAATTTAACGACTTTCCCTCTGGTACTATCCTGTGTATTATCGACCTTTTTCCTCTAAACGTCACCGGTACTAGCCTTTCATATCGGTGAAGTTCTTACAAGCTCCTCCGACACGACCATACTATGCTAGGAAACTTATTCTCAACATCTCTGGTACACT
>JASDQU010107720.1:194652-206698 GCA_032191745.1 Picea mariana | reverse complement strand
TAAACAGTGTTATCGAAGAGGAAGTGTATATAGAGCAACCTCAAGGATTTTAGGTTGAAGACAAGAAGTCTCATGTCTGTAGGTTGAAGAAAGCCTTATATGGATTGAAGAAAGCTCCTAGAGCTTGGTATGGACGTATAGACAGTTTCTTGACGAGGTTAGGATTTACCAAGAGTAAAGCAGACTCAAATATCTACTTCAAAATCATGAATAATGAGCCAATAATCTTACTGCTATATGTGGATGACTTATTCTTAACTGGAGAAGAAAATCTCATCACTGAATGTAAAAAGAAACTTGCCTCCAAATTTGAAATGAAAGACCTTGGCCTAATTCATTATTTCCTATGTCTTGAGGTATGGCAAAGCCCTGAGAGGATCTTCCTTAACTAAGGGAAGTATACAGTCGAAATCTTGAAGAGATTTGACATGTTGGAATGCAAGCCCATGAATACACCCATGGAAGCAAAGCTGAAGCTGTTGGTTGATACATCATCATAATTGATTGATGCCACACTGTATAGACAGATTATTGGATCATTGATGTACCTGACAAACACCTAACTAGAAATTTGTTTTGCCATGAACACCTTGAGTCAGTTTCTGGTAGAACCCAGACGTGTTCACCTAGTGGCTGCAAAACATGTGATGAGGTATCTTAAAGGTACAAAAGATTATGGTCTCATCTATGATGGATATCATAATTTCACATTGAGTGGATATACTGATGCAGATTGGGTAGGAAGTGTTTTTGACAGGAAAATCACTTCAGGATGTTGTTTCAGTTTGGGATCAACTATGATCTCGTGGCAGCGTAGGAAGCAATCTAGTATTGCTCTCAGCACAGTGGAAGAAGAATACATTGCTGCATGTTTTGCTAGCTGCGAAGCTATATGGTTTCGAAAGTTGCTGACCGACCTATTTAAATTAGAGATGAGAGCAACCTTGATTCTATGTGATAACCAGAGTTGCATAAAAATGACAGAGAATCCTGTATTCCACAACAAGTTGAAGCACATAGAGATCCGTTATCATTACATCTGTGACATGGTACAGAGAGGAGCCTTGAAGCTCCAATACATTAGCACAGATGAACAAGTTGCTGACATGTTGACCAAGCCCCTATCTCGTGTGAAGTTTGAGTACTTCTGAGATAATCTTGGTAGATGTGATGTTCCTTGCTTTTGACCTAGTTGTCAAATGTAAATCAAGATGTGATGTTCCTTCCTTCTGACCTAGTTCTTAGACGTAAAGCAAGATGTGATGTTCCTTGCTTCTGATCGAGTTATCAGACGTAAAGAAAGATGTGATGTTCCTTGCTTCTGACCTAGTTGTCAAACATAAAGCAAGATGTGATGTTCCTTGCTTTTGACCAAGTTTTCAGATGTAAAGCAAGATGTGATGTTCCTTACTTCTGACCGAGTTGTCAGATGTAAGTAAAGATGAGATGTGTTCCTTGCTTCTGACCAAGTTGTCAGACGTAAAGCAAGATGAGGTGTTCCTTGCTTCTGACCAAGTTGTCAGACGTAAAGCAAGAATAGATGTTCCTTGCTTCTGACCGAGTTGTCAGACGTAAAGCAAGAAGAGATGTTCCTTGCTTCTGACCAAGTTGTCAGACGTAAAGCAAGAAGAGATGTTCCTTTCTTCTGACCGAGTTGTTAGACATAAATCAAGATGAGAAGTTCCTTACTTCTGACCGATTTGTCATATGTAAAGCAAGATGATATGATGAGATTAGCACTGTGCTTTCAGCTGGATTGTTGTGACGTAAAGCTATTCGAGTATCCTGCTTCCAACCTAATGGTTGTGACGTAAGGCAGGACGAGTATCTTGCTTCCAGCTTGAGTGATGTGACGTAAAGCAAGACGATGAGATGAGACAAGTACTAAGCTTCTAGCTTGACAGCTGTGACATAAAGCTAGTCTTGTATTATGATGATCCAGCCTTGTATTGTGATGATGATGATGTATCAGTTTTTATACTAATACATATTGATGCAGATGATGATGGCATTCCTTTGAGAATGACGATGATGCCGATGAGGAAAAACTTTCGATGATTTATAGATACGCCAGCCAGTGTTCCAAGATGATATTGATGATGCTGTCCTCTCGCCCACTTGATGCTGTTAATGATGTTGTCCTCTCTCTCTCACATGATGCTGCTGAAGAATACCCTTGTTGTTAAGGGGGAGTGTTGAAATAATGTAACTGCAAAGAGTATTCTTATTATTATTGATATATTATTCATAGGATCAATCCCCATTGTGGACTGATCATGTCAGTTATTGTAATAGGACCAAATCCCCTTTTGTGGATTGGTCAAAAGACAATTGTAATAGGCAGAATAAGAAGTAAGCCCCAACAGATATTAAAGAGACCCAAAAATATAATAAAGGTGGGTTTACCCACCCAGTTTGAGAAGTCGGCCCTTCCAGTGAAGAGACACTTCACACGTGCCTAACTTGTATAAATAAAGGAGGCTAGCACCTCACTTAGACACAACTCACTTGTTCAATTTGAGAGACAAGTTCTGATCCGTTACCGGAGAAGGAGAGAGAGAGTGGCGCATATCTAGGAGAGGAATTTCTATATTGGCATAAGAGATCTCTTGACATTGTATTGACTATCTATATTAAGGAAGTTTTGCTGCGCTTTCTTCCCCTAGAGGGTTTCCCAGGATAAATGTTGTGTCTCTTGTGATTGTGTATTTCTTAGTGAAATTGGATTATGCTATTGTTATCTAATGAAATGCAAACATCTATAATAATAGCTTAAACATTAATAGAGTGCACATCGAAGTGAAGGTAAAATTGAGGTAAAACTTGTTTAAGACTCTTTGATTCATTAAAATGTTTAAGGGAACTTGATGATTAACCACTCCATACATTTTATCTTTCATAAACCATTATCATTCATTCTCCATCTACAATCCATAATAAAATACATAGTACCCTGACAAGGCCATAAGAACAAAAGGAAAAGCATTATGGTACATGAATAAAACACAACATCTATAGTGTCTTCTTCTTATATATATCATAAAGCATTCACATAAAAAGGATGAAGTCATTGTTTCCTAAGAATCACAAATAAACATTGGTCTTAAAGAAAAGAACCCAGTATATAAACATTGAAGTTCATATTTACATAAGATACCATCTTCCATCCATTCATAGTTCATCCCTCGCTTGTCCTCAATTTTCATTGCTCTATTGTAAAATAAATCAAGTTAAAAATATGTGACAATATCAAATAAAATAAAAGGACATTGCTCCACACGAACCAACACTTGCACAATGAAACAAAGTCACATAAATCAATGATTACATAGAGTATGTAAGAATTTTATTTGCATGGGGACATACAAACCTGTAGGTGTGGGGTAGTGTTGAGCTCCAAATATGCCATAGTTTCTACCATGTAAAACCTCCATTAGTAAATCATATTTTCTCTCTTTTGATACATTTCATAACCATTATAATGTTATATGTTGATAAATCATCCGTTTTACCTATGTGGTTAATGATTATGTTTTACTTATGATTTTAGTGATTAAATATAGTTTCAAGATAATTTTATCGATGATGGTTTCATAAAATATTTCTATGTCCAAGAAATATGTTCATGCACCAGGCTTGAACATAATTCATGCACTATCTCTCGTACCACTTCTGGTACCAGGACATTCTATAGGCATCCAGTACCAAATTATAGTTTGACATATTGGCACATTTCTATAGGAAAATAGGGAACATTGGTTTCCTCCATAGTGATGTCAGCATGCGAAAATAAGCATAAAAATTCATTCAGTTCGCACGTGTGGACCTACAGCTCATGGGGAACAATTTGGCCAAAAATTAGCATAAGTTTCAAGCTGCCAACTTGCACCGTGTTTTCCGTGCAGATGGAGGTAGATATCAAAATTCCAAGATATGGATTTTGTCTAGAAGGTAGAAATTTGAGTAAATTGCAAGATTTTTTTCAAAATTTGGAAAGGTTCATGAGTTATGGTCAGATCCTGAACACCAATATGCCCAAATTACAGTGAAACCCAAATTTTGAGATTTTTGCCTACAATTGTAAAATTCAAAATCTAAGCTTTGGGATTCGGCTCCATCCTTATAGTAAAGAATTTGTATGCATAAATAGATCCTCATAGGGCTGAGAAGGGAGCCATTATCATTATGGATATTCTTTTGTAATGAATATTAGAGTGTTATCATGACAATACCAATACTGTAAGAGACTTGCAATTTTCTGAATTTGATGAAATGAAAGAGTTGATGTTCCTGTGCTTGTACTAAAGAGTTAAAGATCTATTCCATAGTGTTGACCAAGTTTGTTAGGGATCCCATCCTTTTGTATGCATTGTTTTAGGTTTGCTTTTGATTAGTACTTTACATTTCTATTTGTAGATTTCAATTCTAGGTTTCGTTTTCATTTCATTTCACATAATTGGAATTTCACTTCTATAGATTAGTTTTCTTATTGTGGTGTGTTGAATTCATTAAATTACTCTCATATCGGTACATATATGTTTAAAACATATCGTCATAATGCATTAACTTCGTGCATTGTTTCATATTGCATTGTTTCCTCCACTCATATTTCAACTTTGTTTTATGTTTCTCGCACCAATATTTCAATTTGGTGCTTTATTCCTGCACTCTGTTGATGCATTGCACTTTGTTCTTGTACTGCACTCTCTTCCTGCACTATGTTCCTACAATTCACTTTGTTCCTGCATAGCAATATGTTCATGCACTCTATGTTTTATTTATGAGTTATTTTTCCTGCACTTCACGATCGAGATCTGCAACTTCACTTTCCATTCTTGGGTGTATCTTTTTTAGGACAATTCATTTGCATAGTTTCAAGTAGGTTTTGTTTTCTATTTGTTTGATTGTTTTTCCTTTTAGCTAGTTTTTTTTAATATGGATTTCTCATAGTTTAAATTTCCTGCACCTTACTTCTTGCACTTGATTTTATTTCCTGTACCTTTGGATTCCTTGAACTTTAATTTCACATAACTTCAATCACCAAAGGAAGATTAAAGGATTAACTCATGAGATATGACCTTCCCGTAATGGGTTTCAACCTAAGGTGTTAGTTTATTTCCTATCAATTGAATCATTGTTTGTTTTTTTTATTGCATTAAAGCATGGTTTGCCAACATTAGGTTAGACTAGGCTCCAATCCTTCCTTTCCTATGCTTTCACCTCTAAGTCTACGACTCCCTGGTTGACAATTTAATGTTGGGAATTAATAGTGCATACATTTATCCCCACATTAGGAATGCATAATGGCTTACTCCTCCATAGCCACCTCGTCCATAGATGCACCCTTGGAAATCGTTAGAAGGAGGGATTTGATGAAAACGTTCATCAAGAGATAATCTTGGATCTGGATCTTGATAATCATATGCTTTCATCGCCACTAATGAATATGATCAGAAATGTAGGTGGTAGTATCTTGACGTAGTGATGTCAAGAGATTCATTCCAATATCATACTAAATGGGTAGTTGGTAATCTATTAGAAATGTCATTTACAAGTCATTGAATCTTTTAAAGGAAGGACCTTGTAACTCAATATACCATTTGGAGGAACTTCTAGTCAGGTATCTTTCGAATATACATAACCTCACATTATCATCCATGAAGGAATTCGATGATCACAAAAATTATTATGACATGATGTGTGTGGATGGGTCTTCTCCTGACTTTCCATAGAATTTTGTAATTCCTAATGGTATCTTTCCAAGCATGGCCAACCACCAAGCGTTGTGGGAAATAGGGTTATTTTTCAACCATGATAAATAAAGTAAGTCTAACGTTGCAAAGAAGGGAAATGACATATGAAAAGAATACTAGGAGGGAGATGAAGTATATGTTGTCCTATATGAACCTTGAGATCCTCCTATGTTCAGAATACTAAAAGATTGTTGAGGTGTTCCAAAAGAGTGTGTCCACCAAGGATGGTGGCACTCCCAATGACATTATTGGTCCCTAGAAAAAATGTTTCCCCAAGGTGGTTACCCCCAGGGATATATCTAGACCCTATAGGAAAAACATTCCCAAAATTAGTCTGAGAGAAGAACCCCATGTAAACTGAGGTATTGATAAATCCAAATCCTCCCCAATGTGAAAATTTCTCCCCTAGGGACGTTCCCCCAGGGAAGGGTGTGCTAACCGATGGGAATTTGAATCATCTTGACATACTATTTCCCCTAGGATGATTAGTGATAGCCCCAAAACTACTAGGAATATTCCATCCAAAAGGTACAACCGCACCTAACAATGTTAGGCCGCTCATAGGAATGGTGGAGGTGGAAGGAATTCCACCTCCCATGCAGAAACCAAGGCTCAACCCCCCACTGGAAAAATATCTATAAGAGAGAATCAAAATGGATGGGATGGGTGTACGAAAGTTTAGATTACTAATAGATGGAAAATTAGGCAAGGATAGTGTCCCCCAAATCGAGTGACCCATAGTAAAAGATATGGATGGTGTAGGTCCAATGGCGGTAAGAGAAGGTAATGTGGACATCATTGAGATGCCCCCATTCCCACTTGAGGATGGGTTTGATGGATCAGCTTAAATGGATGAAACACTTAATCCTAACATGTTGTAAGGATTTTTTAACAAAGAAAAATGATCACTAAAAATATCCCTTACCTAGACAAGTAGAGGTGCTTCAGGATCGGTTAAACGAGGGTTAAAGTTTAGTAGAGGAATTTTACAGAACACTTCCACTTCAACAAAATCAATCTCCTCAAACTAAATATAGGACCATTCAAATTCTTGGTCACCTAATTCATGTCGCTTGGAGGTGGTTGCACCTATGTGATCGATTCTAATCCTTGCAATCGATGGTACTAGTGTGGTAATTCATCCACAGTGAAAATAATGGGTGTAAATCAAAACAAAAATCAAGTGAAGGCCAATCTAGACTCGGAATCAAAGAGAACACCCCTATCAAATCTCAGATAATAGAAAGAAAACAAATGACTCAGGGGGGCTTCCAAAAACCAACCCTATGGTGGAGATGAGATATCCATGATATTGGCTAGCAAATTTATGAGGAGAAGTCATGGGAACCATTTGTCAAAGGTGTTTGCACTAGGGAAAATCTCCTAAATTGCTAGATACTTTAGGACGAATGCATCTAGGAAGATACTCAAGAGGATTCTAAGAGTAGTAAACAGGTAGGTAGTGAGGAGAAATTGGATCTTGTCAGTATGATAAGTAAGAAAAAATGAAATATTTTGAGCAAGAAGGTTAACAATGATGGAGGATCATCACATCCCAGGAAGAATGAGGACTTGAGTAAGATCAAGTGCTTCATGTGCCACAAGTATGGGAACTACGCCTCACATTGTCTGAACAAGAAGAAACTAAATATTTAGTCTCAACAAGGAGCATCATTTGTATAAGATCAATTTAAGGTGGTTTCTGAGAAGCTTGAGAATAAGTTCTCATTAGTCTCTTGTATTTCTGGCACAATTTCCAAAAGTGCCTAGTTTTTGGATAGTGGGGATTCACATAACATGAAGGGGACAAATTATTTGTTCACTAGATTCTCAGCGATAGACTTAGATATATAGGTGGATCTTGGAACTCATGCCAAGTGTCATGTATATGGATTTGGGACAATGAGGTTCCAACAAGAGTCAAGAAATGTTATATTGGTAGAAAATGTTTTGTATGTACCATAGCTAAAGAAGAACTTTCTCTCATTTTTAGTTTTGGAAGACAAGGGTTTTTCCGTGAATTTTTAGAGAGGGAAAGTACTCATATGTTCAAAGGGAGCTATCCCTAACACAATAGTCAGTATTGGTTTCAAGGAGGGTAGGCTATATAGGTTGAATGGTCATATTGTAGAACCATCTAAGGGGATCTTGGATCATGGATCCATATCAGTGACATTGGACAAGGAGCTAGAGGCTCTGAAGGGTGAAAAACCAAAGGATGATTATACTTTATAGAATTTTAGTGTGGTAAGTCAACCTTCATATGAGAAGATGGAGTTATTCCCTTGAGGTTCTGTTAAGGGACTGAGTTGGTACGAGATGACATTGATGGATGATCGGGAGCAAGAGGCTTGTAGGAGAAAATTGAGGGAGAGAAAGCATTTGAAATTTTTTCCAAACTTCATGGCATTGATATGTAACGTGATTGATTCTATGACTTCCAGTATTCAGAGATAATTTGACTAGGATGGTTGGAGGGATTCCAATGGAAACAATGATGTGTTTGAGATTGTGCCAAAATCAAAGGGAGAACCAGTTCTAGGTGGCTCTTTGAGAAATACCTTCCTCACTAAGAGGGAGTGTTGATGCATG
Organism: Picea mariana; assembly: GCA_032191745.1. Taxonomy (NCBI): domain Eukaryota; kingdom Viridiplantae; phylum Streptophyta; class Pinopsida; order Pinales; family Pinaceae; genus Picea; species Picea mariana. The sequence continues at coordinate 198,353 of JASDQU010107720.1, read as the reverse complement.
TAGCATAGGACAAGTATTTACACATAGGTTTGGTGTCTAGAAAGCAGAATTTGTCCAAAGCCTTCTATTTGGGTAACTTTACTTTAATCAAAGGAATTATTAAAGATCTTTTATTAGTAAACTAAGTTATTTAAGGAAATGTTAAAAGTAATTAGCATGCAATCTTAGCCATTGATATCAAGTGAGGTGAGAACTAATCAACCGTTAATTATTTTGGATATTAGTGTTAGATTATAACTCAATATTATAAAAGAGATGCTAGGTTAAAGGATAAGACACTTACATAGATACCAAAGAAGGACTTTTGCTAGTGTGGAGTCTTTGGAGGGTGTAGAAGCAAAGACGGACTTTTGTTGACAATTGAGACTTGATACTTATGGTAAGAGAGTTGAAATAGAGAGGGTTGCATAATGAAGTACTGTGGTTCAAGGATATCTCGAATTGGTGGAGAAGGACTTCCATCTAGAGATTAAATCATTGAGAAGAGAGAAAAGAGGCTTCCACAAGTGGGTTTCAGTTGAGTGAAGCCATACGGAAGACTTGCATTGTATGAAGTTTTATGTATAGTATTTCCATATGTGTACGCCAACACCAATGGATATGGGCAAGTATACGTAGGCATGCTTAAGGACATGTGCATACATCTTGAAAAGCACACAGATATGGGTCGTACAATAGATCGATCTTTGACAGGTTTGTTTGTTGTTGTAATTCCTCTGAGTGGGACATTATCCTTGTTAGATGAGTGGGACATTATCCTTGTTAGATGAGCCCTTATTTTAACATATTAACATCATTCTCATCACTCACTTTCCCTCTGTGGTTTTTCTATGGGTATCTATCCAAAATATTGGTGTTTATGTGTGCTTTATTTTCTTTCTCGTTTTTTCTTCCACTAGATTTATTCAGTTGAATATTTCAACTATGTATTTTTATTTTCTGAGCTATAATATGATTTGCAGTAAGTAAATAACTGGATAAAAATATAGTGATGTGCTAGAGTAAGGGGATTTCAACAATCTAGACTTTGGAAGAGAAGAGAAAAAAAATCAAATCACAAATAGAAAATAGAGGATGGATTTGAAAGGAATCATAAACAAGAGAATACTAAAACATTCTTCCCCAATGGACTTTCTAGTTCTGTTATAGGAGAAATATCACTATTATAGTGTGTTAGATCTCCTGAGGATCTACCTATTGATCCTATACAAACAATGAGGCTAGAATTCAATAATTTTCCTAGATCTAAGTATATTTATTTCCTTTTAACGAAGAGGGAGGGCGGCCATACCTTTCAACTAATGGTTTTCCTCGCATATTTGACTGATGTATCTCCTGAGATCTAGCTCCAATTCTTGCAATATTTTTCCTTCACACAAGGAGACACAAAACTATCGATTTACTTTCTCTTCTAGTATTAGGAAATCCAAATCTATCATATCTATCTTGATCTATACCACATGACATCAGATCCAAACATTTACAAATCAAATAAAAGTAAATTGGGGGAAGACCAATGATCTACTAATTAAAATAATGGAAAAAAATCAATGTCATAGCTTGGATGCAGATACATTCCCCTTTTCTCTTCGATGCAGATGCATCAATGCCATACCTTGGATGCAAATGCATCAATGTCATACCTTGGATGTAGATGCTTCTCAATATCACTAGGAAATATGACTGTGGTTGTTGTTACTTGATAAACACCTATGTAATTGGAAAACATAAATATAAAAACAATTCTTCCATCTCTTACTCAAGACATTCATTATTTATATAGATCCTTAGAAGAACCTTGAGAGAGCTTCAACATCTTCTAGAACACACTAGAAGCTCGAATGAAGTGATTTCCTTGACTCATGCCATGAAGATACAACTCATCCCTCTATTACCACTTCATAACTATGTGAATCTATAAGGCTGCAGGGATCATCGCATGTTTCACTATAACAAATGAATTACAATAGTCACATGTTGTCTCCTATATGCCACGCGATGACCCTAAAAAAATTCTAAATACTGAGAAAGAAATGTGTTTTGACTTTCATCGTTTGGTGGATTCCCTTCTGGCCTTGGAAGGTGGAAATTATGTCTATAAAAATAAAACTTAAACATTTCCGAGAAATAAGTTTTGACATATCAAAATAATTTCCACGGTATTTGTCCATACATCAAAGGAGCTCACGTGATTGTCTCTGATACGCACCGACCAAATTCCTCCCAATGTCTCTGGTACACAAGAATCATTGTCGATCGAGTTGATGACATCACCTCTAGTACAACCGGAAGCTTTGCCACCATCGTCCCCTATAACATTGGCATACTTCCTTCTAACTTCGCCAGCACCCTAACCTCCCTACTGATGGAATTCCCATCATCTTCTCTAGTACATTCAGAGGAGTTCCCATGAACTCTGTCAATACAACCAGAGGAGTTCCGAACATCACTTTCAACTAGCGAAGATTAACACTAGCACCATTCCACGGATCACCTCCAGTACCTAGAACTCTATCTCAAGTATGTAAAAAGATCCCCCCTATGTTATTGTTTATTTTCTTATTTTTGAAGAATAGAGGAAGCATCATGCGTTTGTTGACAATATCATGCCCCACTTGAGAGAATAATCATCTGCCAACAAAGCACCCTTCGGCCTTCCACCTCTCCACCAATTTGCAGGTAGGCCCTAAACCTTATCACCTCACTTTTCATTTGTATACTTTTTATTGTTATGGTTAGGGTTTTACAAATGAATTGACACCAAAAAACCTATCATCTGACCCCTCGCACTTGTTTCCATTTGACTTATATTTCCCTTCGTCTTTCCCCGAGCCATGCCTCAATTATCCAGTTCTAACCACGTACCTAGGTCGTCGATGAAGCTCCCCTCGTGATATGACTCAACAATACCCTGAAAAAATCCATAGGAGTCTTCTCTTTTCCACAGAGTCGTGCCCTAAACCCTTGACCTTTCACCAGTCTTGGGGGGGTTGAATGGCCTCTCCATTTTTCTCAAATTCTAGGAACCATATTTTCTCTCTTTGGACTTGCACCTTAAATTTGAATTTCAACTGGTCTTTGAATTTGGAATAGATACCATTTCAAGTGAGCATATCCAGAACCAAAGGAAAGGCCTAAATCTGAGGTCAAATCCTGACTGTAGTGCCCTTTCTAATGAACCCTACTCACCCACACATTTCTTGCGAAAATGATTGGTTATTTTTTTGGAGTCGAGGATTGATTGGTGAAGTTGATGCTAACTTCACAGATGTTTACCTTATCCTTTTGACAATGTTTTTGCTAACTCTATCGATGTGTATCAGTGGAGTTTCTATGATTGACGCCAAAACCATCATCTCCTTAGTGAAAAGGTTTTCGTGAGCTCCTCCGGTATGTGTTTCCCTTACCGTTAAGGTTGTTTCGAATTTATCGGGTACAATTTTCTCTGGTCGGCAAAGTTGACAACCTTTCTTCTAGTAAGAAAATCCTACATCGACGAGGTTAATTGCATTCCCTTTAGTATGAGTTCCACTATGTCGATGAATTTAACGACTTTCCCTCTGGTACTATCCTGTGTATTATCGACCTTTTTCCTCTAAACGTCACCGGTACTAGCCTTTCATATCGGTGAAGTTCTTACAAGCTCCTCCGACACGACCATACTATGCTAGGAAACTTATTCTCAACATCTCTGGTACACT
>JASDQU010107720.1:155046-169826 GCA_032191745.1 Picea mariana | reverse complement strand
ATTTATATATCAAAATCTTCAATATATGTCTCATTTATAAATATATATTCTTTTTATTTAAAATAACTTGGTAACTTATGAAATTTTTTTCTTTTCATACCCTCTCTTATTATTTTCCCTTTATAAATATCCTTTATACAAGTTAATTGGGGTTGAATTAATATTACTCCAAAAGACTTAGATCATTAACTTTTTATTTTGGCTTGAACCCCACTTGTAAAAAAGTTTTAAAAAGTTATCATTGTAAATTATTTTTTAATGTTGTAGAGAAATACCATGGACCAATGGTGATCTAGATTTAGGAGCGGAACAAACTAATTAACAAACTAAATGCAATAGACATAACTATAGGAAGAACAACAAATATATCCAATGAACAATATCTTCTATCGAATAAATAAAATAGGATGAAATTGTAAAACTGCAGAACTGCAACACTAGCTCGATAGTGGTAGCTATCTTTGACAAGAGATGTGGCTACTATGTGCATCTGTATCAGCAAAATGATTACAATGAGGCTCCAAAGGCCTTTTTGATATTACTCATGAATGCCAAAACCTTAGATATCCAAAAACCTAACACTGGGAGGTGAAACATCAAAAGTTATGTGGGCCCCTATGAGTAAGTTGGTACTTGAGCTTCTCCAGGTTGTAACGTTTGCATACAACCTCCATTTTAGGTACATGATAGCTCATTGGAAAGGTATTTTAAAGAGCTACACATTATGCTTTCAAACTCTGACTCAATCTACAGTTTTCCTATGGTGAGCCAAAAAAAATTATTAAGGGCCCGAAAAGATCCCTAGAAGTACACGAATATGTGTTGAAATGAAAACATACAAAATAATCCAATTGGATTAAGTGGGAGGACATTAGTATCTACCTATAAGATGTGCAGGGCTTCAAACAACCTCGAAAGTGTAGAACCCACCATTACAAATAAGTACAAAAGAACGTGTTTAACTAAAACTATCAAGAAGAGCTAATTGAAATAGGTGGGTGGCCACCAATATCCACTTGGATCAGTCTTCCCCCATTAGGAAGAAATGGTATCCATTGCGTTGAGCTCCCCCATCACGTGAGGAAAAATCTATTGAATTTGGCCCTGGGTGAGCCACTTTCCTTGGTGTAGGAGCTTCCCTCCCTTGAAAACCCGATAAAGCTAGATCCTCTACTGGCAAGTGCCCTTGACCTGTGTGTCCACTATATGATTAGTGGATTCTTGTTCCATGCATTCAGGGTTGAGCTCTATCGATGTTAGCTATTATGTGATCTCTGAGGTGTCTAATAATGGTGGAAAATATGGTCAAATGAAGTCCACATTGAACACTGGATGCAAGCCAAGGAATGGTGGAGTGTTAAGCTCAAAAGCATTGCTACCCACGTCCTTGGTGATAGTGTAAGGCCCATATAGAATTGGGCAGAGCTTCCGATGGGAACCTGTCAAATGATCCTTGTAAAAATGTAACCAAACTTTGTCTCCAACCTGAAACTAGGGCGATACCCTATGTTGATCATGGCATTGCTTGTACTTAGAATCGGATTTTTGTAAAATTTCATGGACCTACTGGTGGATGTGTTGAATCCTCTCAATGAATATGGTGACTTTGTCAGTCTCATAATGAATATGGTAAGAGTCTGTCGGTGTGGTGGCAAGTGGTAGTGCAACATCAATGGGACCCAAGGGTTGGAATCCTAGCCCTTCCTGAAATGGACTATGGTTGGTGGAGATATCGAGATCTATATTATAACTGTGTTGAACATAGGGGATACTCTAATCCCATGTACGTGGATTCTTAGATTTGTACATGCATAGGATGTGCACAATCATATGATTGACGACCTTTATTTGGTTGTCTGTTTGGGGGTGGAAAGCAGTGGATTTAGTGAGTTTGGTGTCCAAAAGTGACCAGAGACTCGACCAAACTGTGTTGAGGAACATTTATCCCAGTCGTAGATGATGGCCTGTGGTATCCCAAAATGGACCCACACTCATTTGAAGAATATCTTGACAGTATTTATCGCTTTGATATTCTTCTTATAGGCTGTGAATATGGCCACCTTCAAAAACCGATCAACGACCACAAATACATAATCATTTCCTTTCTTGGTGGATGAAAGGCCGGACATGTAATCCATTGAGATGGATTCCCAAGGCTTCTCAGGAGTAGGAAGACGGGTGGATAATCCTTTCTTCTTGATGGCAGTGCAAGATATGATATACTTACTGACGTCATGTTGAAGTTTTAACCAATAAAAATGTTTCTTAAGAACAAACACAATTTTCTCCATTCCAAAATGTCCTTCCATGCGATTGTAGTGGGCTTCCCCAATCAGCTTTGCATGCTCGATTGTAGGAACATAAAGATGAACCATATGGCATAGTAGTCCATCCTGAATGTGAAAATCGGTGACAATCACGCATATACCCAAGAGATGATAGGTGGTGGTGAAGTATAGATCTTGTTGATAAATTTTGGGCTACTCAGATGCCTCACGTCCACAGGAATGGAGCACAGTGGTGCGTCCAGCCACAAGAGGTCGACTGAGGTAGTCAACGATATGATTTGAGATCCTTGTCTTATACTTGATTTTGATATGGAATTGTTGCAGGTAGGTGGATCACTTATAATGGTGATCATTCTGCAATTTCCCCTGTGTTTGTATGAACTGCATAGGCTTGTGATCAGTGTGGATGATCATCTCCTTTCCCATAATGTAATGTTTCCATTGACAACATCCTTGTATAATGGAATACATTTTCTTTTCACATGTGGCATATTTCTAGAAAGTGTTTGATATTTTGTCACTATGGTATGCCACCAAATGATCGTGTTGAGTGAGAACTGCACCTACAACATAGTTAGATGCATTAGTCTCAATCTCAAATGGTTGTTGCAGATCATGAAATGAGAGTACTGGAGTTGAGCACAAGTGATGCTTCAGATCATCAAATTCTCGTTGTTTTTCCTTATCCCACACAAAATTCTCCCTACCACCACCCTTGTTCACCTTGCTGAGGGCCCATGCAATATGGGATAATCCCAACATGAACCATCGGTAGACTTTTTTTAGTCCCAAGAAGCTCTGAAGCTCGATTAATGTGCTCGGGGCTGGCTAGTCAAAAATGACTTGGATCTAAGCTAGATCAACATTTACCCCATTCTCATCAACAATGTAGCCCAATTATTAGACCATGTTCATGCCAAAGGATCATTTTTCCAAGTTGGCATATAGATTGTGTTGTCGCTGAGTTCTCAAAACATGTTGAATATGCCACATGTGCTCCTCCTAAGTTCTGCTAAAGATGGGGATGTCATCCAAATATACCACCACAAAAGTCTTGGTAAAGGGTCTCAATACATCATCCATCAACCTCATGAAAGTGGTTGGTGCATTTGTTAAGTCAAAGGATATGGCCAACCATTCGAAGATACCTTCTTTAGATTTGAAGGTTGTCTTCAATACATCAGTTGGTTCGATGGGAACCTGGTCGTAGCCAAACTTTAGGTCGATCTTGTTGAATAAATTCCCCCCCTAGTTGGTCAAGAAGGTCATCAATCCTAGGAATTGGATACTAGTTCGTGACTGTGATTTTTTTTAAGGCTCTGTAATCAATGCAGAGTAACCAAGTCTTGTCCTTGTTCTGCACTAGTACAATAGGGCTTATGCAAGGGGAGGATTTGGGTCTAGTGTGCCCATTTTGAAGAAGATATTGGATCTGACACCTGATTTCGTCATTTTCCATGAGCAAGTGATGATAGACTGGTCCATTAGGTAGAGGTGCATCGGGGGTTAGATCAATTGGATGCTTCACTTGGAAGTGCATCGATACCCCGATGGGTGAGGAGAATATGCCTTTGTACTCTTCCACGATCCCGTCCACTTGCTTCTGCTAAAAAGAGAGGCTCTGTGTAGAGGCCACAGATGTGGAAATGAACTTATGCTTACTGTAAGAATGGATCATAGAGAAGACGAACTTCTCGGTCTCTGAAATGACCTTACTACATTTCTTAGAAGACAATAAAGAAATAGCAATAAGAGGTGCTACCTATGGTATCTTGTACAATTGTCTACCCAAAGTAATAATAACACTTCGGGGTATAGACTCATACACATCATGACACTTCCACATATATGGTGGTCCTAAAATAAAATCACAAACTTCAATGGGAGAAATATCAAACAATACCTCATAATTTAAAGGCTTGATGGCATAGCGAAAATGACATTGTTGGCTGACAAGAAGATACCTTCCTTGGTGAAGCCAGAGCCGATGGTGTAGGGTTGCGGGTGCGGTGTCATTAGTAGGTCTAGCTTCTTGATGAACTATGTTGAAATCATGTTTGTTTGACTGCCGCTATCGACAATGAAATGAAGAAGAGCCCCTTTTACCCACATCTGTGAGATAAAGACGCATTCACTTCCTCTGGTTCTTTTGGTTCGCTTGGCCAGACTTTGGTGGTAGTGATAGTGGCACTCGGTTCAACATTGATAATCCACTTCCATCCTTTAGTATTTGATTCAGAATCACAATCGACCTCTAACTTGGAATCCTTCATCTTGACTACAAGTGACTGCTTGGAGAGACATTCTTCAGTGTTGTGCCAAGGGATTTTATTGTACTCACACCATTTTCCCGTGTCCTTCTTCATATTCTCATTTCCCTTCTTGTCTTATGGCTTGGACTGGTTATCCTAAGATTGACCATATTTTCTATGTCCCTTTTTATGTGGGTTGGGGCCTCCTTTTCCCTGCTTCGACTATGAGGAGTTTGCAGATCCAAAATCTCGCCTCTTCCACTTAAATTTCTACTCGATCTTGACAATGTATCTATATGTCGTACCCAATGCAATGATGTCTAGAAACTCCATTTCTGTTTGAATGTATTTATGAAAAAAACCGTGGTATTTGAGCACCAAATGTTGCTCAGATTCTTTGATACCCAATTTGGTGCACGGGGTATGGAAAACATTGGTGAAATATGATGTTGTCTGGCCCCTTTCTTGATGCATGGTGGTCCATCTGGTGTACTGGTCCTCATAGCTTCAAATAGGGTAGTACTGTTCTTTAATGGCATCCCATAAGGAATCCCATGTAGGGACAACCATAAATATTGCAGATTCCTCTATGGCCCTTTTCTCAAAGTAAGTTTCCCACTAGTCTTTAACATGGAGGATGGCCTTGAAGAGTTCAAAAGTAATTTTTTCCCTACCGAAAAAATTGTGGACCGAAAAATACCCTTCGACCAGATTCGACCATTTATCTACAACATCCACATCTATTAGTCATTCAAATAATGGAATATCAAAATTTAACTGTACCTTGAAGGGGTTTGCATGGCCACTTGATGAAGATGTTTCTCCTGTGGGCAACTGCTGAAGGATCTGCACAAAGTTGTCCATCATTTTGTTCCATTGTTGCGTAAGGGATTCCTCGAGCAACATTTTAAAATGATCTCCTACTCCATCATATTTATTTTCATCTACCATGGGTTTTTTTCAAGATCACAGTGACCAATCTTGCAAGGCTCAACTGGTTCGAGTCCCAACTTCTTGTACCCAAATCTTATCGGGGACATGCAGGAAAATAAATAAAGGAAGAGCAGACCACTCTGATACCACTGATCCAGATTTAGGAGCGAAACGAACTGATTAACATACTAAATACAATAAACAGAAAGATACGAAGAACAAAAAATATATCCAGTGAACAATATCTTCTATTGAATAAATGAAATAGGCTAAAAGTGTAAATTGTAGAACTGAAACACTAGCTTGAATGGTGGTAGCTATCTCTGAGAAGATATGTGGCTACTATGTGCATCCATATTAGTAGAATGATTACAATGAGGCTCTAGATACATTTTTGATATTACTCATGAATTCCAAAAACCTATACATCCAAAAACCTAACCCTAGGAGGTGAAATGCCAAACGTATTGTGGGCCCTTATGGGTAAGTCGGTACCTCAACTTCCCGGGGTCATAACTTTTGCATATCACCTCTATTTTAGGCGCATGATAGCTCGTTGGAGAGGTATTTTAGAGATCTACACATTATGACATCAAACTCTGACTTTTTATACAATTTGAATATGGTGCGCCAAAAAACACTATTAAGAGCCCCAAAATGGCCCTAGAAGTACAAAAAGATGTGATGACATGAAAACATACAAAATAATCCAATTGGATTAGGTGGGAAGCCACTAGTATCCACCTGGAAGATGTGTAGGGCTTCTGAAAACCCCAGAAGTGTAGAACCCACCATTACAAATAAGTATAGAAGAACGTGTTGAAATAAAATTGTTAAGAGGAGTGAGTTGGAATAGGTGGGTGGCCACCAATATCCACCTAGATCAAATGGTTTTCCAAAATGATGGGCATGTAAACCACCAAAAGTAGTAACAAAATTTACTCTTTCTTCTTCTTTGTACTTTTTCTTTTAAATTATCGTTTTTTTGTTCTTCCTTTTTCTTTCTTTGTGTTTTTTTTTTCTTCTTCTTGATATTGGGTACTAACTTATTTTAAGTTTTTGGTAGTGGAAGGATTATTTCTTCAATGGTATTTTTTGATGATTTTCTTTTTAATTGGAAAAGTTCCCTAACATGGTCAATAGACTCAATTTCTCAGAGAAAGGATGAAAATATGGCGTTGGCCAAAGGCCCGATCAAGACTTGCTCTGATACCAAATGAAGTGGATTTGGTGGTCCACTTCATGAGAACATCATGAACAAATAACATAATTCCATATAACCATAATAAATAATATTTATTTACTATTGATTTTTCATATTTACTTGACATCATATGAAATATAATATGTGTATAAAACTACATGTGGGGAATGATAAGTCATATTCTTTTCAAAGGCCATGACTTATCATTGACTTATAATTTACATTATAATTCCTATTTTAATAATAACAAACCTCTAACATATTATTAAATAATAAGAATTTTAATATACTAGGTATATTACAATGGTGGCATTATTAAATGTGTTAATTTCCTTAATGGGGATTGGGAAACATTAATTTTTAATTCCTGGAGGGTAGTTGGTTATGGCTATTGGGTGAAATCATGAAGATGGGTTACACTTTTGCTTGTTTTATGAGAAAAAAAACTGTATTTTCACAAGTTCTTCAACTTCTGGCATATAAAATTATTTTTTTTATTTAGAATTTCACTTTACAATAAAAACAAAACTTGTGAAGAATTGTGTTATCTTTCCAATTACTATTTTTCAAATTTTATTTATCATGATTTGATATGTCATTTTGACAATTGTTTAACAGTATGTTCCTTATTTGACAATTTGACAATTGTTTAACAATGTATCTATTATTAAACTTATGTTTTTAAGAAATGAAATATACTGCAACAATCTACAGAGACTCTATTTTATTATGACTATAATTTTGAATCTAATAGATGAATATTATAATTTCTAGAATTTTTTGAAGTTGACCAAGCTGAAAATGTTGCAGATTTTAAACACATGTTTTTCTACACCTTGTATCTATCTTAATTTTTACTTAAAACTAAAATTTAAATATACCCTTTTGAAAATAATAGTTTAAGGAATATGAATATATTTTTTTCAATTTTGTTCACTGTATATTTTTAGAGATACCGATATTTCATTTCACCGAATCATAATGTATGTTGAAAATATTATGTAGTGTTTTTTTTTTTAATTAAATATAAATAGATAAAAATAAAGAAAATGAAAACAAATTATCAGAATTGTAAGTAGATTCAATTTTGCAAATGCTAGTGTCATTTTTGAAACCAAATTCTCAGTATTTGTAGGATTCCACAACCTCCAAAGTTCGATTAAGCTTGGGGCAATTCTCTGGTTTTAGTTTTCAGTCCTAGATTCCCTTTTTCGGCTAAAATACTCTTTTGGCCGAAAAACTAAAATCTAGTGGAAACCATCAAAACTGAAAGGTTTCCAAGGTTTTCGGCCGAAAAACCATTCTTTTGGTCGAAATGTTGTTGAGCAAATTTTGTCAGTCAGAAAAAATGAAAAGACATGTCGTATCATTTCATTTTGCGCCAAATTGTATAAATAGGATTTCGATCAAACACATTTAACACAAATCATCGGATGGACAGACAAATATAAGCTCGGGGATAGGGATTTGAAAGCATTTCTATTATTGATTGCAGCTGTATTCTTTTCTTTATTTATTTCTTCCCTCTGTTCCATAGGCTTAATTAGAGGATCGATATCGATACATGGTGGTTTTCTAGAGCACTTAAACAAAGTTTCGAATCATATTTTTGGTTTTTGTTGAATAAGGAAATTGATGTTTTTTCAAGTTTTTATTGGAATACCAATTTATATGTTGAAAGATAAATGTTGAGCATTTTTTCAAGGTGAAGTATTTGTTGAACATATATTTTACAGATAACTATAAAAGTCATGGAAAACAAAAGTTTTCACAAGAGAAAATATGATTTCACTCGAGATGATACTCGCCAAATCGAACAAAGGAAAGAGATTTATCAGAGAAAGAAACAAGAACGTGCAAATATTCAAGAAACAAATGATGATAATGTCAATAGAGATTTTTGACAAGAAGAAGTTCAACCAGGTATGCATGCAGATATGATGATTGAGCACACGACACACATCGGGACTGTATTCAGAAAGTACAGAATTCAAAGTAAATAATTCAAATTTAAAATATTGTAAATTTAATATAATTGATTGTAATTACAAATTGATGTTTTTCAAAATTTATGTAAATAGATTCATCTCATAATGTCGAAGAAGACGTTGAAACTGCAATTGAAGCACAAGACATTGAAACGAAAATTGAAGCAAAAGATGAATCACCTATAGGTATGTACATAAATTTAGATTTAATACAATATGAGCACTCAAATATATATAATTTAGTGAATTTATGTTCGTGTTATGTTTTCTAAAATAAACTTTAAATTGAAATATGCAGGAGAATTTATTAACATTGATGATGAAATACTAGAAAATGTTGATACTGACAAATTTGGGAAGAAAAAAACTAAGCATTATATAAGATATTGAACTAAGAATATGTATAATACTTTTTTCAAAGATGAATCGGTATCAGTACAAGCTCAACTTTTACTTTGTCTAATGAAGTCAGGAAAGTTAAAAGAAGCTACATCATTATTGGGTATTCAAAAGTGGACAAAGGGTACAAAGGTGACATATAATGTCTTTAACAATATAACTAGTGTATTAAAAGCTTTTGAAAAATCTCGAAAACAAGATGTCCATGTTGCACATAGAGTGATACAAAGAACAGTTGTTTCATCTAGCAATATAAAAGATCGTTTGACATGACACATGGAAAAAACAATGGGAATGTCAAGAAAAACATTGCAAACATAGAAAATTTTGTTTCCAAATAGATGTAAATGATGAATTGGCTTGTTGGACAGTGATTTCTAGACAACCCTACAAAGATAGACTTGCAGAAAATGTTAAAGAATTGGCCCGTAATTGTTGGCTTGAAGAATCTCATGTTTCACCACATACAAGGGATGTGTTGCGATGAAGAATAACACGACATCAATATGAAGAACATCCAAAAAATATATTTCCAATGACACAAATAGAGTTGTTTAATAAGTTCAAAGAAGAGCGCAAAGAAGTTAAAATTTCCATCAATACATTTGTGCAACAAAAACCATGGTTTGTTAGACCCATCACTGTTTGTGACATGTGTTGCTGTCATTATCATGTGGATTTTGAGTTGTATTAGAACACTTTTTTGTATTTTGGTAAACATTTATGGCCAGGTTCACCTCCTCCTTCCACATTCCGTGTTTTTTATCTGAAATTCTATGTGAAAGAGAAGATGATGATTTATTTTACGAAAAAAAAATGTGTTGGTGGAAAGAAATGTGATCGTTGTGGAAATCTAAGTTTGTTTCATTCAAAGTATCATATTGATATGAATGATCAATTATTTTCTAATATAAGAGTCTATTGGAAGAGATATGAATATATGAGTAGCACGACTCCACATTCTTCAAATGTTATTTCCAAAAAGATTGATTTGAAGGTAGATAATATCAATGTGATAGAATTTTTGAAGAAGTTTGAGGAAGAAATCTATAAATACACCAAGCATTCACATAGATCTTGATGGCAAGATATACAATTCAAGCAATCCCATGAAGTGTTTCCACCAGGGACAATTTTTTTTGTAGTTGATTTTGCAGAGAATTACACATTCGCTGCACAAAAATAAATACAGAGAGAATATTATCATTCGTATCAAGTCACAATATTTGTCCACATTCTATATAGACATTCTCAATGGAGTCTTCCAAACATAGAAAGCACCAACAACAATAGACATGTTATTAAAGAATATCACTTTTATATAAGTGATGATCTAGCACATGACACACATTATGTACAACATTGTTTTGATAAATTTTATGATTCATTGAAAGAATGTGAAATCAGATTCGATCGACATTGGATATGGTCTGATGGGTGTGCGGGTCAGTTCAAATCTACATGATCATTCTATTGGTTATGTCGTCTTCATAAAAAAATAAACATTACACATTGTTGGAATTTTTTTGAGACAGGTCAAGGAAAAGGAGAGCATGATGGTGCAGGGGCATGTATAAAACGAGCACTTAGAAGGTATCAGCTAAACCCTCATGCCGATCGATTTGAATGTGCTAAACAAGTTGTTGAATGGTGCAACATGGTGCTAAGCCATGAATATAATCTGTCAAGGGATGTGCGCAGGTGTGTCTATGTATAACTGTTACATGTATGTGCAAAGGATATATAAATTTGAACGTGTTCAAATTTATATTCAATCTTCAATCATTTTCTTGAGAGATTTTAAGTTAACAAGTTCTTGTCTTGTGCAGGTTTTTTTGGTATGTTAGAATCCAAGATGTAAATAGATCAATCCCATATGACACCAGTACAATACCTGGGACAAGAAAAATACATTCAGTTAAAACAAAATGTTTTCAAAATGGGTTTGCATTTGATAGATGAAATGACTCTTTTTTTTGTTCAGTTTGCATAGAGGACACAAAATTCATAGATATTTGTGAGAATGAAAATGCNGAGGAAGAAATCTATAAATACACCAAGCATTCACATAGAGCTTGATGGAAAGATCTACAATTCAAGCAATCCCATGAAGTGTTTCCACCAGGGACAATTTTTTCTGTAGTTGATTTTGAAGAGAATTACACATTCGCTACACAAAAATAAATACAGAGAGAATATTATCATTTTGATCAAGTCACAATATTTGTCCATGTTCTATATAGACATTCTCAATGGAGTCTTTCAAACATAGAAAGCACCAACAACAATCAACATGTTATTAAAGAATATCACTTTTATATAAGTGATGATCGAGCACATGACACACATTATGTACAACATTGTTTTGATAAATTTTATGATTCATTGAAAGAATGTGAAATCAGATTCGATCGACATTGGATATGGTCTGATGGGTGTGCGGGTCTGTTCAAATCTGCACAATCATTCTATTGGTTATGCCGTCTTCATAAAAAAATAAACATTACACATTGTTGGAATTTTTTTGAGACAGGTCATGGAAAAGGAGAGCATGATGGTGTAGGGGCATGTATAAAACGAGCACTTAGAAGGTATCAGCTAAACCCTCATGCCGATCGATTTGAATGTGCTAAACAAGTTGTTGAATGGTGCAACATGGCACTAAGCCGTGAATATAATCTGTCAAGGGATGTGTGCAGGTGTGTCTATGTATAATTGTTACATGTATGTGCAAAGGATATATAAATTTGAACGTGTTCAAATTTATATTCAATCTTCAATCATTTTCTTGAGAGATTTCAGGTTAACAAGTTCTTGTCTTGTCTAGGTTTTTTTGGTGTGTTGGAATCTAAGATGTAAATAGATCAATCCCATATGACACCAGTACAATACCTGGGACAAGAAAAATACATTCAGATAAAACAAAAATTTTTCAAAATGGGTTTGCATTTGATAGACGAAATGACTCTTGTTTTTGTTCAGTTTTCATAGAGGACACAAAATCCATAGATATTTGTGAGAACGAAAATGCAGGATATGTTAAATATTGGAGACATAATGAACTTAATGTAAAAGGGAAAATGCCACTTGGAAGCTCAGAGGAGATGGAATCAAATAAAACTATAGTGTCAGTTGATGGCAATAGAGTTTCTCATCTTGTTAGAGAAGGTAAAATTTTTATGTTTAAATTTTTTCAAATTACTTGTAGATACATACTTGTGTCATAATCTAACATGAATTTTTTTTTTTTTTAAATAAAAAAGTTGGGACCTGTTATATTGACAAAAGCATAATACAGCATTGTTGGGGATGCCAGCTGTCCCGCCTTAGCAGGAAACCGAGACAGCTGGACATCCTTGTCCACATATCATCATCTTTGTAGAGCAGTATGACAGTTTCAAAAATAACACGACTATTTCCCGCCCGTAGGAAACTGGGAGTAGAAAAATTAAAGCTAGTGCTTGCAACTGAGACTAGAGTATAACGAAAACTAACTATTTTCAGACAAAGACAAGTGAAACCAAACTAGATACAGAGCTGGGGCATAAAAATCAGGTAACCTCGGAACCCAGGAGAGTGTCGGCAGCTTCAATGTGCCTCCATCATGCAGGGAAGACGTACACTCTGCCGCAAGTTGGACACTATCTCTTCGGCGTAGCTCTGGAATGCGCGGCGAAGAACAGGTCTATTCGCTACTCCAGCCGCTTGATGCGAAAGACCTGGTCCGCGAGGAGATGGCGCACATCAAAGAGGAGGCTGAGGTAGTCCGCGTGGGGTGGAGGTGGCTGTGTTGGGTTGGTGTCTTCCCTCTCTTCCGGTGCATGAGTTGTTGGGTCGTGTCGGATGGGCTCAGGAGGAGCCTCCTCCTCCACATAGCAAGGAGTGTATGGTGCCTCGTTGCCACTGTCATCGGGGTTGCACTGCACCCCTTCCATCCCTGTAGTGCTTTCCACACCAATGTACAAGTGGGAGTTCCAATGCCCTGGGGCTGTAAACCAGGTGTATTCGGGGGGGTTCTCCTGTCCTGCATCTGGGAGAACCTCCTCTACAATTGCCTTGCCCCGCATCCTCCTCCTTCTGGCAGCGACTGCCATTGCTTTTTCGAAAGCTTCCTTGCGTTTACGCCTCGATTTTGCAGCATGACAGGCCACCCCCCGTCTCGGTGTGCCCCGGAGCCATGGCATGGCGATGCCAGGTGATAATGCGACCAGGCGGTTCGTCCCCTTCAAAAGGATGAGAATGACCCTGCTGTGGAGCAAATTTCGCGAGAGCTCTTTGTATCCCAGAGGTTCACTGCGTGCAATGAACCGGAGAATGGTTTCAATTACGATATACAACCCCATCACTGCTAGCATTAAACTCTGAACCTTAGTGCGGGTACCTTCGCCTTGTGCGAACAGACTCCGCATTTGAATGCACCTGGGGAGATTCATGGCGAAATAATTTTGAAATTGACGTGAGCCGGTGGGTGTCGTGCCTCCCTATCCCAACTCGTAGCCACGTGGTCGCCTTTTCCGCGCTGTCACCCCATCCGGGGGATAATCTAACATGAATTATTTGTTGTCAAATATATCCAATTATTTGTAGGAGATGTTTTTTCCATGGTTGCACCTGTAGACAACACTGAAAAACGTGAAATATTATTTGTTGCGATGCACAAAACAAAAGATGAGGCTATTAGAAGATTTTGATGATAACGGTTTTATATATGAAAGAGGATCCATTGTATTGAAAGGATATTTTTTTCAAGAAACCCATCAAACCGATACTCATGTTCTCTTTCAAGACTACGAGTCAGATGTCACGAGTTGTCAATACAATCATTTGGCATGTGTAGCGCGCATAAAGTTAATAGAAGTTCAATCAAAAAAAAAAATAGTTAGAAAATGGAAAATGTCCAAAGTCGATCATGAATGAATAATTGAAGATGGAATACCATTACGTTGTTTTTAAACAAACTTGGCACATGTGTACATTCCAAAATTTTAAATTTTTCATTGAAAGTACATTCCAGATTTTGATAACTTGTTTTGACTATCTTCAAACATATTTTCAATTATGATATTTATAATACTATGTATAAAAAAATCACTTGGGAACTGCACCCCAATTAGTACCTAAAAGTACATTTTTAATGCTTACAACCTAATTAGTATAGGATTTAGGGAAATACTAATTTGTATGGAAGTGAAAGAGCCATTTGGTAACTTATACCTTTATCAATACCGAAAAGTATGTCATTGGGGAATTTCACCCTAATTAGTATAGAAGTAAAAGACATGCTTGGGGAACACCTTAATTTACATATATAGGAGTGAGACAACAACTTAATGAATTTTCATCTTAGTTAGTACTAAAATTATATTCTTGGGATTTAAACAAGAATTAATATAATAACAAGGGAACCACTTGTGGTGCACCCTATTTGAATAAGAGTAAGAGAAGTACTTACAAATTATGACACCCCCATTAATAGCCAAAAGTATGTTCTTGGGGAATTCCACTCTAATTAGGATATGAATTAGGGAATCACTTGGAAATTTATGCCCAAGTATGTTATAAATTAAATTTGTGTAAGAGTGAAATAAGCAAGAATCATTTGGGATGCACCCTAACATTAATATAGGATAGGGGAGAACTTATTCTTTTAGGGACATGCATTTTATATAATACAAGTTCTTTTTTCAAGTCAAGAAGTGAGGTATCCTTAGGCGCA
>JASDQU010107720.1:103171-121178 GCA_032191745.1 Picea mariana | reverse complement strand
TATAGTGATTGGTAATTAATTAGTTATTTCATTTATTTTATTTGTTTTTTTTAGGACTTTTATTTTGGCTAACAGAGCCATTAAACCCGTCAGAATGAGTTACACGAAAAGGCTTGGGTTTTTTAGACAACCCTGGACCAGACTCGTTCTTCTAGTTGACGAACGGTCATTTTCACCCATCAACAAATGGCACTAGAAGGAGGGCCATACTAAAAAGATGGCCTTGTAGGAGACTTTATTTCGAATGTATTCAATTTCCCCATGGCTGCCCAAATCACTGTGTTGGAACGTTGCTTTTCACTTCTCACTACCAGTTATTCCCAACAAGATAGCTAATCTCTTTTCAGAACTCACCTTTGATGGTGAAGGGAACAAATCTACTGTATACCATATTTCTAAATTTCTTTATAAATGTTTAAGACATAAGATCATTGATCCTAATGTCACATGTAGATTGTTCACCCTCACTTTCCGAGGTCGGGTTAGATGTTGGTTTGAATATTTTTGGGCTAATTCTATTCATTCTTTGTCTGAGTTTGTAATTAAGTTTTAATCAGAATTTAACAACTCTGATTATGATGAATTAAGTGAAGAATTAGGTCGCTTAAGGAAAGAAAATGGTGAATCATTCAATGATTTTGCAATTAGTCTCATTCATGTTTGTACTAGATTCCCTTTGAAAGAAATGTCACTTTTTAATGATTGGTTTGAGTATCCTGTTTCTCTCTCAGACAAGCAAGATCAATTAATGGTTAACCAATCTAAATTGAGCACTAACACTCAATCTCAAGATGGTTCAAATTTTGATGTTGATCTTGAAGATTTTAAAGCACCACATTTTTTGTCAACTTCTTTCATTTTAGAAACACTTATACCTATCATTTCAAGAGATGCATTATGTCTCCTTAATTCTTCTACATATTATTCCTTGTACCTTGATATTTTTTATCCTAATGTTGTGCGTTTGCATGTTCCATATTACCTTGGAGAGAATTCAACATTATATAATCAGGTACAAAGAGATTACCGAATAGAAGATAACAAAGGAAATAATTTTGCCCATGAACATATTAATTTTTATTCTCATTAATTATCTGTGGGTAAATCAAGAAATGATTTGAAAGAGTCCCAAATTGCATCTTCCATTGATTCATCTCAATTTGTGTTTTGAGAAGTATCTAAATTATTCCATGATCAATTTGAGGTTGAAAAGTATAATTGGCCAAATATTATTATCAATGATGATTATTCAAAAATATTGGTCATTCCATCTAGTTCACCTCAAATAGTTAACCATGAAATATCTAAGCTCAATGGAAAGTTTCAAGGGAATGAAACACTTATTTTCCAATCGAGAATCATGATAAGTTCTTGCCCTCTTGGTCCAACCTTTTTACAAGATTATTTCCTTGATAGTCTAATACTTTACTCTCATCGGGAATATTTGTCGCATGTGAATTCATTCAAACAATACCATGTCAGTAATTGCATTCATCATGATAGTATTTCATATTGGTTGGAGTATTCATATCTTGAAAAGTTTCCAGGGAATGGTAACATTATCTTCACTTTATTTAGAGATCAAGGAGGTAACTTTAACACACTCATTTTATATCCTTCAGATGGAGAAAATATGGAATGAAAGGAAACTTTTCGGGAGGATGAGGCACTTCGGTTTAGGTCGATGGTTATGTCAGGCTCCCATAGCTCTCACAAGCTTCATAATATCAATTTTTCATATTTTTGTAACCCATATAATGACAAAATTGTCGAATGGTTGGAGGATTCATACAACAAGAATGTTCAAGGGAATGGCAAGATCATGCTTGCCTTGTTTTTAAATGATGATGATAAAGTTGAGTATGATATATTTTTTTCATTTTTCGATATACTACCATTCTTGTTAGTAATATGTGATTTTGTTTCTACTGTAGGATTGGAGTTACTCTGATGGCTACATTGGAAGCATGACTTCACATAGTATTCTGATTAGTTTAATAGTTAGAATAGGTTTAGCTTGCAAGAACTCTTTAAATACTACAAAATTTTTGTAATGAAGGCATCTTAGCCCGGGGATGAAGGTGGACGATTAATTTACAAACTTGAATGGAACAATAATTTGCATTTTAGCTTTAGCTTCCTGTAAATGGTGTTTTCATTTATACTTTGTTTATCGCGATAAACTAATAGTTTTTGATAGCTTTAGACTTCACAATCTGTTATGTTTTTGGGATAATTATTTTATAAATATCGTCCATATTTGATGCTTCAGATATTAACAGTGTAATCATCCATTCAACTTAAATGATAGGATTTCTCTTTAATTTTTAGTTGAATTATCAAATGCAATGTTGTTACAACTAGATTTATCTTAATGTAATCGCTTGTGATTATAAGATCACAGGACCTGTTTGTACCATCTATTCTATTATTAAAACTCAACTGCCAACACACTGTTCTGGATTTATTTAGAATAGTCCCAAGGTTCATTGCAGGTTTTCCTGTAGTTGGAAGTTCTCTAATCACGCAAATACTTGGATACATATCACTAACTCACTAACAAGTTAGCTCAATTATATTTTTCTATCATTTACTTCTGAAACGCGAATGTATGTTTTGGATTTTGACTATCCATACACTTTTGTTTCATAGTATTCTTTCTTATATTAGTTTAGATTTATAAAGGAAAAATGAAAAAAATATTTTTGTGTGCTTTCTTTATCTGCTTCCTTGAAGAAATCATTTTTCACATTAATTTTTGTAAGTTTAGATTAAAACATGCAGTTTGTATATCATGTACATAAGTAAGATAAGTAAATCTTCCGTTTAAATAAATCTACAATAGTTACATTATACGTATGTACATATATATATAGTGATTGGTAATTATTTAGTTATTTCATTTCTTTTATTTGCTTCTTTTAGGACTTTTAGATTGGCTAACAGAGCCATTAAACCTGTCGGAACAAGTTACACCAAATGTCTTGGGTTATTTAGACAACCCCCGACCAAACTCATTCTTCCAGTTGACAAACAGTCATTTTCTCCCGTCAACAAGACCTTCACAGGCCAGGTTGCAAGATGGTGGGAAACACATTCCCATAGACTTCAAATGTGGAAAGATGTATAAACATACTTCATAGAATGCTTCGGGTAAAAGAAACTAGCCAAAGATGCTAACCTTCCGATGTTTAAAATCAAGTATGATCCAGTTGAATATATTCACAATTCTGAGAAGAAGTGGCGAAGAATCAGATACAAAGATGAAAGGGTATGGCCCCATATGTTTCTAAGCATGTTAAATGAAATACCAAGTAAATGGTACACGATCGAAGAAGTTTGTGTCCATACGCTAAATTCGTTCGAAATCAAAGAAAAATTTATCAAAGACTTCAAATTTACCCTAGAAGAGGAACATATAAGAGAAGTACCACATCATATTAAATTTTTTCTCGAAAAATTGACTCCAGCTACACAAAGAGAAAAAGGGAAAATGACTGTCAACCTTAGATCATCATAGACTTGCAACTTCGTTTCTACATAAAATAAGGGAATTAAGATAGCTCAAAGAATCAAAATGGAGAATATAAGTTGTCCAGGCTAGAGCTTCATATGGAAAAAGGATCATCCTATGCTACAAACAAATATAAAATCAGTACTAAACATATCTAAGGAAGAAAAGGAAGATCATGAACAGCCTGAATTTCTGGAAAGATTTACTAGAATCGAATAAGGGGAATGATACCTCGATGAATAAAAACCATCAGAGTGGATGAATGATGAAAAAAATACTAAAGAATTCAACATATCAAAGGATGATCGACCGAAAATGGTATGAGTAGGTGACTATTGGTAGGAAAATAAGACAACCAAAAAAATAGATATGCTAAAATAATATCAAGATGTCTTTTCCCAAGACTACATAGATTTAAAATGACTTGTAGTAGAAATGAGATAAATGAAGATCGAAATTATCCTAGGGGAAAATCCGATTAAAAAATGTCCATACAAGTTAGCCCACAAATATAATCCCATTGTCCAAAACTAAATTGAGGAAATTCTAGTAGCATTCATCATCTACCCAATCAATGAAGTAGAATGGGCAAGCCCTATGGTAGTACAACCAAAAAATCATGACCCCAAGAAATTATAAATTTGTGTCAATTTTAGAGGGCTTAATAAATTGATAGTGACAGACCCATTCCCCACCCCCTTCGTTGATGAAATAATTAATGAATTCACGGGCCACAAATGTTATTCATTTAAATATGGATTCTCTATATATAATCGGGTACCAATATCCAAAGAGGATCAACCAAAAAAAAAAAAATTTCTCAGAATTTGGCTCTTTTTCGTATAGAGTTATGCCATTTGGACTGGAGAATTCCCTAGCAGTTTTCTCAAGAATAGTGGTCAAAAAATTCCAAGAATATATATATATATCTATATATATATATATATATAACAATGGTTGCTTACTTCGATGACTAGATAATAATATACAACTTATTTAAAAACCATAGACACTAGCTTCGATTGATGCTTGAATGATGCAAACAAATCGAACTAGCCCTTAACATTAAGAAGTGAAATTTTTCCACACCAATTGGAATCCTATTAGAAAATGTGGTATGCAAAGACGAAGTAAAATTTGACATGGAAAATATCAATATCATCCTTGACTTGAATCTATCCGTAAATCACAAAAAAATTAAAATTATCCTGGGACACTGTAACATCCCGCTCTAACTATTGGATCTTGTTGTCATTGATGCCAAACATTTGATTGATTGATGTCAAATGATTGATGTCAAGTGATTGATTGATGTCAAAGAATCGATGTCAAGTAATTCATTTATGCAAAAGGATTGATTGATTGATTGATTGATGTATGTCTTGTCATAGCATACTAATGTAATATGTATTCTCCTTGATGTGAATGGATTGATGTCAAGCGGAATGATAGTCATATGATGTCATGCATGGATGAAATATGGATCAATGAATTGTCATTGATACATTATGCATAGATGAATATGGATCAATGATTTTTCATTCATATGATGCATAGATGAATATGGATCAATGAGTTGGCATCGATACATGATGCAAAGATGAAGATGGATCGATGTGGTTTTCTTTGATATATGATGCATTATTGGATTTATATAAATATGATTTATTATTGTATTATCATGTTTGATAAGGAGTACAAATGGATGAACTACAAATTGGTCCCCTTATGGTGAAATCCCTCACAGGAAGACGCTTTGCGGTTGATTTATCCTAGAAGTATGGTTAGAGAACCCATGCTTGTTTGTGGAATAATGAGATGAAGATCAGTGAAAGTTTTAGTGAAACCATCCTAGATGGATACTGCTTGTCATGTCATTTGTGGTGGTATGTGGAATTTCACATAAATCTTCATAGTTTTAGAGTTATGGACTTATGAAGTTGGAGGAATCTCATCTGTAGGCTTGAAGCCCCAAAAGGTCAAAGGAGTCAAAGATCTTGAAAAGAAGAAATTATTATTTAAATGATAAAGAGAAGTGACAAAATCAAAGAGGAATATTTAAGTAATAAAATGAGATGATAAAGTCAAGAAAAATTATTTAAATAATAAAGTAATGGAGAACTTTCTAATTATGGAAAATGGTTCACCCTAAAAAGAAGAATGCGGGCAAAGTGACCTAGAATATGCTTCTAAGGAAGCTACTTAAAGAGTATAAATAAGAGGAAAGGGTCTCTTGTGAAGGTGCATCTCTTGAGCATGTATTGAATATATATTTTGAGAGAGAGGAGATTTGGAGAATCTCATAGACACATCAAAGTTTCGGTAAGTCTGAGATCATGACAACAAAAATCTTGGAAGTTCAGAAACCCTAGTTTCTGAGGTATACGCGGGTTGCAATGAGCCAGGACACGTACATACACGGGATGAATGAGGATAGAGTGTTTACAACGGATGAAGTCATGATGACTTGTGTGTGAGCCGATGCCAGGCTGTTGAAGACTAAAGCATGTTCTAGNTATTCTTTCGATGGGCTCAGATCTTCCATAGAAGATCTAGTATGGTTACATTGTTGTCTTGATGGATACTCTTTCTTATTGTGTGTTGAATGCTTAAGGCATTCTTGGTATGGTTGTTGTGATTTGGTTTGTGTTGGTTGATGGAGAGATAAACACTCTTATGATTCAATACTGATATGATTGCTATAATATGCTGATTTCTTATACATGATTGATTAGCATTCATATTTTATTGTTGAGGAGCATGAGTGAATTGTTGGAGGGATTGGATGTTTTGTGATTGGTTATGGGTCAGATTATACAGTGAGAGACATAATAGAGTGTGATTGAAGGTTGCAGAGGATATGAGTCTATCTTGAAGATAAAACCCCAAGTAACTCAGAAGTGATAAATAGGTTGTAGTACAGACTGGCTACATACATACGTGACTTGTACTACTGACAGGGCATGCAAATACGCATGTTGCACTATCAATAGGTCGTGTACCTGTTGACATATTGATATTTGTTGAGGATTGTTGCCTCATATCAGTTGGTGCTGAGGGTGTAACCGAGTCTTGCATTATAGAGCTCGTTCTCTTGTAGAGTTTTACTCTATTCAGTTGTTTCTAATAACACAACGATTGTAGTCCATAATAAAAATAAAATTGTACATACATCTTGTGTTCTTTGTGTTCCTTGTGGTGATGATTTATTGATGATATATGTAGCTGATATATCTTGATGATACATGTTCACATTTAACTGATTATAAATGACAACAATAAGTAATGAGTAAATGGTGATTTGTAACTAAGGAGTTTTGTGAAGGGGATGTTTTGAAAAATATCCCTACACTATTCACCCCCCCCCYSCTTCTCGGTGTAGTTGGTGTGTCCAACAATTKGTATTAGAGCGGGCCTTCATTATAAKCCTTAAAATGATTGGAGG
The DNA here is from genome assembly GCA_032191745.1 of Picea mariana. Lineage (NCBI taxonomy): Eukaryota > Viridiplantae > Streptophyta > Pinopsida > Pinales > Pinaceae > Picea > Picea mariana. Next base: position 114,219 of record JASDQU010107720.1, on the reverse strand, counting down.
AGATCCATGGAAACAMAAATGGATGATGAAGTTCCAATCCTTGATGAGGAAAAGTATTCTACATGGAGAATAGAAATGAGAGTGCATTTGAAGGAAATGGGAGCAGGTATTTGGAAGGAAACCATTGGTGGATCAGTTTCCTTGAAGAACAAGTCAAATTGTGTAGCTCAAAGGGAAGGAAAGAAGAATGATGCATTGGCTCTCAACACCATTCTTAGTGGAATCTCAAGTACTATCAAAGAAAGCATGGGAAAATTCACTTCCGCCAAGGATCTATGGATAAAGCTAGAGGACACATACCAAAGCAAGAAGGAAGATATTGAATACAACTCCATCAAGATCAATGAAGGTAAAAAATCTCCAAAACCTCTTAATTGCATTATTTCTAAATGTGATGATGTTCCCAAAAAGGAATATATTGAAAACATTTCAAATGAAGGTAAAGAATCATGTGATGATGTTGGAAAAAAGGAAAATATTGAAGACATTTCAAATGAAGGTAAAGAATATTCAAAAAATCTTGATTACAATAATTCAAAATGTGATGATGTTGACTATTTCTCTACAAGTGAAGAAGAATATCTAGAAATAGTTTGTGTAGAGTTTGATGGTAGTTATTCCATGGAAAGAATAGAAGAAGCACTATCATAACTTCAAAAGAAAGTTGAGTGTGGTCTATATGAATACAAATCTGCTCATTACTATATAGACTATAGCTATCTTTCCGATAACACTAAAAAGTTTCTTAAGAAGAGTCAAAGTCACATATTGAAGTTAAAGGAAATGCTCAAAGAACAAGAAGAGAATAAAAATACTCAATTAGAAGAAAAGGAAGAAGAGATCACAAGACTAAAGAATGAAAAATAAGACACAAAGGTAGATGATGAGATTAGCAAAGTCTTGAAAATATTATCCATCTCAAGACCCAAATTCAAGAAGCCAAAACGATAGAGGAACTATTGAAGAATCAAGTAAATGAAAATGAAGAGTCTTGTCATAAGTTAGAAGATGAAGTTGTTGATCTTAGAAAGAAAGTGGAGAAGTCAAACAAATTATTGAATAGCTCACAATCTTGAATAAGATCTTGCAAAATCAAAGATCACCGAATGATAAATTAGATCTTGGATACAAGAGAGAAGATACACATGTTGAAGAAAGCACCTCAAAGAAGCATGAGGTAAGTCCCTCACTCTCAAAGGATGGAGTCAATGTTGCAAGTCAACCATCTACACAAGGCGAGGAAAATTTCAAAAGAGCAAAGCAAGGAAGACATCAAGAAGCCATATTTACACCTCAAAAGGGGTGGACACCAAAGAAAAGGTATGAAAGTGTTTTTCATGGTCAATGTTATTCATGCAATGAATATGGTCACAAAGCTTTGGAATGAAAATATTATGCAAGGAGAAATAATGGATTATTTCATAACATCATAAGGTGTTGGAGATGTGATCAAGTAGGACACATTCTTGTTCATTGTCACACCATGAGATGCTACAACTGTAGTGGATTTGGTCACAAATCCCAAGATTGCTGGAACACAAGAATAAAGTCCATGATGAGGACTTCTTATAGAATGACTAGAATAAGGCATGAAGTTAGGAAGGGAGACATTTTTGAAAAGATGGAAGCTTAGAGCTCAAGTTCTGAGAAGCAAGGACACCTTTAGAAGTGGGTGAAGAAGAATGAACAACCAGAGCAGAATGGAATCCTCAAGGGAATCTCAAGTGTGTCATCTTCAGAAGCATACACAAGTTACAATGGTAACAATTGCATACATACACAGTCTAACCTTGAATAAGTCATGTACATATGCAAGATGTCTCTGCAGTAGGCCACGTATATGTGGTAAAGCCTTGGGAAAAGATATCTACACAAGGGTTTGATGTTATGGTATAACTTGTGTTGCAGGATTTGACATTGTTTATTACATGATCTAACATGGTTTGTTGTAGGTGCTCATGATTTCATGATGGCATACATATTTGTTTTATGTATGATGGTGATATATGGTTGAGTATTGAAAGACTATCTTGGATGCATGGAACTAACCCTTGAGTATGGATTGAGGCATCTTTTATTAAAGAACAATGTTGGTTATGACAATGAAGTTATGGTACCTTGGTTATATGATATATCTTGATGATGCTAGCTAGAGATGTCATTGATCTATTGAATCACACTACTAGTACATGTATTGTTGGATGCTTAGTATTTGTTGTAGTGAATGGAGGATTGAGGTTGATCAATTGGGGTACATGTCTAGTACATATTTGAGTTTCATTGATATGTCTTATGATGTATTATTAGAAGCATATTTGATGGATATATTGATGCATGAATTTGGCATATGGTTGAGCTACATAGTGGGACATGTAGTTGATAAAGTGATCATGTTGTACATCATTGATGAGTCATAGCCTGATCTATTATTGATGCATGATTGATGCACTTATAGTACATTGGTAGAGGCACCTACTTGCAGTTTTGATTGGTGCTTGTTTTATGATGTATTTGGCATACATGTACGAGGACACATCTTGATTCTGGTTCATCCTTGAGTGGTATTCATGCATCGTTGGTGTACTTGTTTGGTACAAGTGGTGATGCATGTTTAGTACATGATGGTACACTCATAGATGGTATATGTTTTGATGATAGTACTTGGATAAAAGTACACCATTGGTATTACTTGATTAACATATACTTTGGTACATGAGACATTTGATGGTTGTGGCACTCGGTTCATGGTAGAGGCATATCATTGGTAATATGACACTTGTTTATGGCACATGGTTGACATGTTGGTAGAGGTATATGGTTGATACATTCCATTGATGATATATTGTGGCACATTGTATGGTGTTGATGTACATGATTGATGTACATGAGTGTTGTGCATGGTGAGCACACATTTTGGTACGGGATGTACCTTGTTGATATTTTTATTATGATTCTCTATTTTATTGTTGACATATATTTTTCTTCATGATGTATGGTATGGCACACATTTTATGAATGAATAGGTCCAAGGATCATCATAGAAAGAGAGGTTGATCTATAATTCGTTTGAGCATTAGCATTTGCAGCAAAAGCATATTGCAATGGTAGCATACTATTCATATTGCAGAGAAGATATGGGGAGACATACGCATAGGGGGAGTTATTCATCTTCCCGTGATTATAGGAGGAGATGTTTATCAGATGCATACTTGGTAAAATGGCCCTATACTTGGAGAAAGAGAACAGAGGCATAATTCCAGGGGGAGCATTGGTCACATGGTGAACATGAGTGATATATCTTCAGAATTTCATCAGAAATATTTCCCTTGTTCAAATGGGAAGAAATTATCAAAGGAATTCAGACAAGGGGAGAAACCCCAAGGAGAGTTCAAGCAGGGGGAGCAGCCCCAAGGGGAGAATGACCCTTTGTCATTAATGTCAAAGGGAGAGAAATAGTCATGTTGATGTGATTGATGACTATTGATGTAGAAGCAATGGTTTGTCTAGATGTTGACATCAATGATTGGTGTTGACATCAATGTTGGTATTTCCATCAATGCTAAAGGGGGAGATTGTTGGATCATGTTTTCATTGATGCCAAAGTTTTGATTGATTGATGTCAAAGGATTGATGTCAAGTGATCGATTGATGCCAAAGGATTGATKTCAAGTAATTGATTGATGCAAAAGGATTGATTGATTTATTGTTTGATGTATGTCATTTCATAGCATACTAATGTAATATGTATTGTCCTTGATGTGAATGGATTGATGTCAACTGGAATGATAGTCATATGATGTCATGCATGGATGCAAGATGGATCAATGAGTTGTCATTGATACATGATGCATAGATGAAGTGGATCAATGACTTGTCATTTATATGATGCATAGATGAAGATGGATCAATGAGTTGTCATTGATACATGATGCAAAGATGAAGATGGATCGATGCGGTTTTCTTTGATATATGATGCATTATTTGATTGATGTAAAGATGATTCATTATTGTCTTATCATGATTGATAAGGATTGCAAATGGATGAACAACAAAGTGGTCCCCTTATGGTGAAATTCCTCACGGGAAGATGCTTTGCGATTGATTTATCCTAGAAGTATGGTTAGAGAACCCATGCTTGTTTGTGGAATAATGAGATGAAGATTGATGAATTTGTCAGTGAAACCATCCTACAATGAAACCATCCTACATGGAGAGTGCTTATCATGTCATTTCTGGTGGTATGTGGAATGTCACATAACTCCTCACGGTTTGAGAGTTATGGCTTTATGAAGTTAGAGGACCCTCATATATAGGCATGAAGCCCCAAAATGTCAAAGAAGTCAAAGATCTTGCAAAGAAGAAATTATTATTTAAATGATAAAGAGAAGCGACAAAATCAAAGATATTTAAATTATAAAATGAGATGAAAAAGTCAAGGAATATTATTTAAATAATAAACTAATGGAGAACTTTCTAATTATGGAAAATGATTAACCCTAAAATGAGGAATGTGGGCAAACTGACCTAGAAGATGCTTCTAAGGAAGATACTTGGAGAGTATAAATAAGAGGAAAGGGTCTCTTGTAAAGGTGCATCTCTTGAGCATGTATTGAAGATCTATTCTGAGAGAGTGGAGCTCTGGAGGATTTCATGGACGCATCAAAGTTTTGGTAAGTCTAAGATCATGACAAAAAAAAACTTGAAAGTTTAGAAACCGTAGTTTATTAGGTATATGCGGGCTATAGTGAGCCAGGGTGTGGACATACTTGGGATGAATGAGGACAGAGCGCATACAGTGGATGAATTCATGAAGACTTGTGTGTGAGTTGGTGTCAGGCTCTTGAAGATTGAAGCAGGTTCCAGATATTCTTTCTATGGGCTCAGTTCTGCCATAGAAACTCTGGTATGGTTACATTGTTGTCTTGATGGATACTCTTGCTTGTTGTGTGGTGAATGCTTAAGGCATTCTTGGTATGGCTGTTGTGATTTGGTTTATGTTGGTTGATGGAGAGTGCAACACTCTTATAATTTAGTACTGATATGATTGCTATAGTATGTTGATTACTTATACAAGATTGAGTAGCATTCATATTGTATGGTTGAGGAGCATGAGTAAGTTGTTTGAGAGCTTGGATGTGTTGTGATTGGTTATCGGTCAGATTGGAGAGTGAGAGATAGAAGAAAATGTGATTGAAGGTTGCAGAGGATCTAAATTTATCCTGAAGAGAAAACCCTAAGTAACTCAGAAGTGATACATAGGTTGTAGTATAGACTGGCCGCATACATAGGCGAGCTATACTACTGGTAGAGTGTGTACCTATGCATGTTGCACTACCGACGAGTCACGTTCATGTTGAAAGATTGATATCTGTTGAGGATTGTTGCCTCATCTCAGTTGGTGCTGAGGGTGTAAGTTGAGTCTTGCATTATAGAACTAGTGCTCTTGTAGAGTTGTACTCTATTCAGTTGTTGTTGATAACCCAAGGATTGTAGTCTGCAGTAAAAAAAAAATTGTACATACATCTTTTATTCTTTATGTTCCTTGTGGTGATGATTTATTGATGACATATGTTGTTGATAAATGTTCACATTTAACTGGTTATAAATGACAACATTAAGTAATGAGTAAATGGTGATTGCTAACTAAGGAGTTTTGAGAAGTGGATGTTTTAAAAAAGAGCCATACACTGTTCACACCCCCTCTCAGTGTAGTTGGTGTGTCCAACACTACCAAGAACACTTTTATTGACTTACTCTTTGAGGACACTTATGTGCAAGTGATCCAGTTATGGTACATTGTGATTTTGTTTCGATTATAGATTATACATGATGATGATCATGTGTTGTGACTTATTGTTATTTGATATATATGTATTGGTAGATGCTATTGACGAGTTTTCCTGAGTGATTAGGACACATGAAATATTATGGATGTTGATGGAATTAATGGACTTCCTTGGACTCTGGATTGAGTCAGGGAGTGGATTGTATTTTTTTTTAGTATTTCATTTTTATGCAGAAGTGAAATATGATTGATTATAGTATGATATATGTATATGGATCATGCACATTTTTTTTGTCAATAGATGCAGGATGATGATGTTTTCTAATCCGACTCACATAAGGAGTAAAGGGCCCATGCACATAAACCAGACATTAAGGGAGAGGTGTGGCAACGTCCTAGTCACAACCTACTAACACTCCAAATGTGGATCGATTGGTAGGTTAACAATTACCTAGTTCGAGAGTTTCACGATGTCATGAGGGAGGACTGAGAAAGTCGCTCACGAAGATTCCTGAGGAGCACACAATAAGGCAGAGTCCTTATTTCTTAGAATCCCTTAGCCTCTCACAAGGTCGAATGAGTGGAGTGTTGAATCAAAGGGTCGAACAAAATTCCAAAACCAGTCAAAGGAGAGTGGCACCTTTGGAACAAGGAGGTGTGTCTTGAAGGGCACGTCACACAATTAAAAACTTGAGTCAATAAATCTAGGTGGCCTAGAAAACATTGAATTTATTAGACCTTGTTGGATTGAAAAAAGTTAATTAGACAGTGAATTTAATTAATTATAAATCTCAATAAAAGTCTAATCCTAATTCTAAGGCTAAGCGTAAGTCCAAGTTTAGTTAAGGGACTAAAATTAAAATATTAAACAAATTAAGATAATAGAGATAAATCAAATTAAGGAAAAAGTGAGAAAAATCTAAAGATTGGATAGAATGCACCTATGTGCATGAAAATAATAAAAAATGATTTTTAAAATAGAAAGAAATAAAATATGATAGAATAGTTGTATACACATAGAATGGTATCTAGAGTCAAGCTACCACTACTGTAACTAGAAGAAGAGTCATAATCCAACTCTAACTAAGATCTAGTTATGAGACACTCATTAAAAGAGAATTTGGGGAACAAGGGTACAACTTAGAGAGAAAATAGGAATATATTGGAGAATGTGAGGGAAATTGACTTTTAAAATATAATAAAAATAACAATTACTTGTGTAAGTTGGGGAGACTGTGACAAGTGTGTGGATGAATAATCATAATTAATTTAATCTAAACACTTAATTATTTGTGCACGAGGACATGTGTCAGTGAGAAAATTTCTATAAAACAAATGGTGGAGAAGGGAAGACGAGTTGAATTATTCTTGGTAAAGTTATGCTGCCAAATTTATTATGGAATATGTAAATTACTTGTGAGAGTTGGGATATGAACTTGAAAAAAGAGTGGAAGCTTTACCTTGTGAGACAAGGTTGAAGCTACTAGTATTGGCTATGAGGCACTGGTGAAGTCAGTCAATTAATAGGTGAGAGGATGAGCTTTTTGCATCTAATTCAATTTGGGAGCTTTACCTAAACAGTCATCAACATTTGGTGACGATATTTCATTTTGTTCTTTCTGTTGTTAAATTTATGGGTATTATTATTAATCCGATTGAAACATAAGATTTGTAAATTGTCACTGAATTTTATAATGAATTTTTGTTGTATATTCCGTTACAATTCATGGTTGATCAAAGGAATGAATCATGTGCATAGTGATAGATCTGTTATGCATATGTTTAGTATATTAACAATGCATTGTTTATTAAAACTTTTCTATGATAATGAGAAATGGAGAATCGGTACTGCTCTCACTGTGTTGTTGTAATTTAAATTTGAACTTCTTTTAAAGGCATGGTATCAAGATTTAATAGTGAGGACTGTTTTTTTTCCTAGGTTACATTTGAACAGTCAGAAGAATTTAGCATCCTTAATATTAAACATATTGTAACCTCAACAGTCTGACTGTACACTGCCAGCTGTACTGGACAGCTGTACTTTCTATTTTTGTCCTGCTTGAGCCTATTTAGCTCAACCATCTCCCATTGCATTGCACTCCTTAACTTCTTCAGTTCTTCATACATTCCAATATAATGTTCTATTCTTTTTCTCTCTGCATTTCTCTTTGCTTCACAATTTATCATGGTATCAGAGCTTCACCTGTAAGGTTCTTCACACAGTCCGGAGAGCAACACGATCCTCACAACGTAGAGATTAACGGATCCCGAGAGCATGTGACACAGACTCTTTCACAAATCTTGGAGAGTCGTCCATCATTCTCATGAAAGCTCCTCGCAGGAAACGCTCCACGAGGAAGAAGACTGTCTTACATTCAAAGATTGTTGTAAGAAGCTTGCAAAGCTTGCAGAGCATACTACACTCGAAAAAACAAGGAAGCAGAGATCGAGAAAGAAGAAACTTTAAAGATTCTTGTAATCTTTTCAAGAATCGTCAAAGATTGATGAAGACGAGTTGCAGGAGGCAGAAACTTTTAAAGAACTCAAAGATTTTGTTCAAATTCGTTAAAGATTGCTGCAGAAGGCACAATCATTTAAAGATTTTTGAAATTCGTTCAAATCTATCAAAGATTGTAGCAAAGAATGAAGAATTCGTGTATTTCTCTCAAATCTTTGAAAGATTCATGAATCTTTCTTCCACAGGAGTAAAGATCGCGTCTACTATGCAAAGAACAACCACTGAGGCTATAAGATTCGTCCTGCAAACGTGATGCACAGAGCGCAAAAAAGGCAAAATCATTTTACCCGTTAGATCTTGCGTAGAAGACCGACAATCGTTGGATCAACAAGAAAGTTCATGAGGTTTAGTCCTCTGCAGTGCCAAGGAGAAATTTTTGACTTGTGAAGTCACGAAATCCCGACATCATCTCGACCGTCCATCAAGAAACACGTGGCGAGATCTCAGCGTTTCATCACTCGCAGGTGTAAAGGTTAGAAGACACGTCATGAGAATTCACAAATCGTGAAATTTCGAGTTCTTCTGGACCCTTAGATCGGAAAGATAGTGACCCGTCGATCTTATCCCATTGCCAAATCAGTAATTGGGAGTTGGAAACGCAAAGGCAATTGCAGTCTAAAAACTCTGATACGTGATATCGCGAAATCTCGAGAGGACTTGTGAGCCATCCATATCAGAGGACAGGTGGCAGCAGATCTAAGTGTTGTCAAATCGACATTTCAGAGTTCGCAATTTTGAAAGACTGACGCAACACAACTTCGAAACTCACGAAATAGTGATAAAGTCTCAGCCGTCCATTTGACTAGACATGTGGCGGACATCGAGGAAACCATCGGCATTTCGACAATCGCGGTTTAAAGTTGATAGAAACTTTGGCATCGCAAGTCGCGATATCCCGAGGTTGAATTAGAACCATACAACTTGAGGGGACACGTGGCGTAAATCCAAGGACTCAAGAAAAGTCCCGAAAAGGAAAGGGCCATCGGCATATCGGGATTCGGCAAATCGTGAATCCTGAGGACAAGAGATCGAGTTTCTTTGTGGTGAAAACCCCGTAAACGATCGGAGCCATCCATTTTGAGGAGACATGTGGGTGAGATCGGGAGAGTCAATCAACACATTAGGATTCGGCAAATCGGAATCCTGAGGACAAGAAACTCAAGCATTTCAGAATTGCGAAGTGCGAAATCCCGAAAGGAGGAAAGCTTTGAGTGGGGCCCAGCTGTCATCATCTCGTCAAAATCGTGGGATTGGGAATCTCCACAGTAAAATCCCCGACGCAGACTTTGAACCATCCAGCTGTTGGGACACATGGCAGAGATCGAAGGAATCGGGAAAGTCCTGAAAGGACAGCGCCATCGGTAAATCGGAGATCGGGGAATTGTGAAGACAGAAGAGCTCGTAATCAGGGCTCTCAAAGTCGCGATTCACGATATCCCGACAAGATCTGGACCATCAGATCACACAAGATCTAGACCGTTGAATTGTCCAAAAGCAATTTTTTGCATTTCAACTATTTAAAAGACAAAGAAATGGGAAAAGCTCGTAGCGCTTTAAAAGTAAGGCACGTGGTCACATTGCAAGAAGACTCAGGGACAATTCAAGCCTGATAAGATACCTTTGGCCATTGGAAAATTGGTGCTTCGGGGATTGGAGTTAAAATACGAAATTTCCCTTTGTTTTCAATGCAATTAAAAAAAAAAAAAAATTAAAATCATGGCATCGTCTAGCAATTTAGGACCAACTCAGGGTCCAATTCTTCTGGGAAAGAATTACGAATTTTGGTCTCTTCGAATGAGGTTGTTCTTGCAAGCACTAGAGTGATGGGAACCAGTGGATCTTGGATATGCAGAACCAAATCTAGCTGCCCTTGCTGCGATGACAAATCCCCAGCGAATTGCTCAGGCAACACTGAGGACCAAAGAAAACAAAGAGAAATTCTGGATTCAGAACTCTATGGATGACTCGATCTTTTCGAAAATCACAGGCACTGGTACTTCAAAATAGGCCTGGGACATTCTTAAATCTTCCTATTAAGTAAATGACAAGGTCAAAACAGTCAAATTGCAGACCTTGAGGACGCAATTCGAGACTCTAAGGATGACAAAGTCCGAAAATGTGGATCAGTTCATGACTAGAGTCATGGGAATCGTGAACCAACTCAGGTTGACTGGTGAAGAAATCACTGATCAACGCATTGTTGAGAAAATTCTCAGAAGTTTACCCAAGAAATTTGAAATTTTTGTAACAACCATCCTTGAATCCAAGGATCTGTCAAGATTTTCAACAGAAGAATTAATTGGTTCTCTAGTGACACATGAGACCAGACTGCATCTCACAGATGAGTCAATCTCAAATGCTTTCAAAAATCAATTCTCCTTCAACAAAGGGAGAGGCAGAGGAAGAAGCATAGGTTACCAAGGAAGAGGGAGCAATCAAAATAACTCTCATTCCAGTGGAGGTAACATACAACAATATTTGAATCAAAATTTCCAAGGTCAAAGACAACAACAACAAAATCAATATCAGAATTTCCAACCTCAAAGAGGCAGAGGGAGAAGATCAAATGAGAAATAAAGCATATAATGTTGTTATTGAAAAAAGTATGGGTACTATGAATCTGAATGCAGGAAGAAGCAAGCAGATCAGCTCTCAGGCAGAGCACATGTGTCCAATCATACGGGAGACACCTCAAGAGGTATGTTTCTCTCATGCCACAAGACTGAAGAACAACCTAAAGATCCC
>JASDQU010107720.1:70558-91028 GCA_032191745.1 Picea mariana | reverse complement strand
CACGAACCTGATTTCATGGGCATCGAAGAAGCAGCCAATTGTATCAATATCTTCTGCAGAGGCAGAGTATGTAGTTGCTACCTCAGCTTCATGTCAAGCTGTGTGGCTGAGAAGATTATTGAAAGACATGTCACAAACAGAAAATGATCCAACTCCTATTTTCTGTGACAATACATCAGCAATTGCATTATCTAAGAACCATGTGTTTCACAAGAAAAGTAAACACATTGACACTCGGTTTCATTTCATACGCGAGCTAGTCAATAATGGGGATATTGCACTACAATTTTGTGGTTCTCGAGATCAGTTTGTTAATATCTTCACCAAGCCACTAGGAAAGTCAGTTTTTGATTTTCAGAGACAACACTTAGGCATAGTCAGTGCTGATGATTGTCACTGTTGAGTTTAAGAGGGAGTGTTAAATATAATGTAACTTCAACAGTCTGACTGTACACTGCTAGCTGTACTGGACAATTGTACTTTCTATTTTTGTCTTGCTTGAGCATATTTAGCTCAGCTATTTCCCTTTACATTGTATCTTCTCAGAATCGCTTCTTGATACAATTTCAATATACTGTTCTATTCTTTTCTCTCTGCATTTCTCTTTGCTTCACAATTTATCAATGGAGGGTTCATTATAGACACATGGGATGCTACAAAACAATTATACGCCAATATTCAGATATCACATTCCCAATGGATGAACTGCTCAATAAATAAGTCGAGTTCATATGGAGTAAAGTCTACCAAGAATCATTCGACTTCCTCTATATTAAATTTCTTGACTACTTAAGAAGGTTTCACATCCATGTCAATTCCTCGAACGTTGATGTCCGATCGGTTCTAGAACAACCATACGGCGACACAGTCGATCACCCAAATCCGTACACTAGTCATAAATTGAACAAAGAAGATATCAACTATGCCACCACGAAAAGGGAATCTTTGTCAATGATATTTGCACTAAAAACGTTTTGATATTACTCGCTTTCCAATGATTTCACATTTTTACAGATCATCAGGCATTAAAGTATTTAGTAAATAAATGATATTTGCACTAAAAACGTTTTGACATTACTTGTTTTCCAATGCTTTCACATTCTTTATAGATCATAAGGCATTAAAGTATTTAGTAAATAAATTGGTTCAACAAGGAAATATCTGTCGATGGCTGCTATTATTCCAAGAATTTGAATTTGACATAAGCGTCTGAACTGGGAAAATGAGTGTTTTCCCTGACCATTTATCTCGACTTGAAATAAGAGAGGATCCAACATGCCTAGATGAATACCTTCTATACACACATCTATTTCAAATCAAAACTGCACCAAAAAATTTGGAGGAGATAAAAAACTTTTTGGAAGAAGGAAAGGCTCTATATGATCTCCCAACAAGTAAAAAGAAGGTTTTATCCCTAAAAGTGACACCATTCACCATTATAAATGGATATATGCACAAAATGGGTCCAAACAATATCCTAAGGGGATGTGCTATCGAACATGAAAGAAAAAGCATTATCAACGAAACTCATCTAGGACCAATTGTGGGCCACCTCCAGGCCGACACGATATCTCAACAAATACTTCAGGTGGGTCTATGGTGGCCGAACTTACACAAGGATTGTCAGGAGAAAGTTAGAAAGTGTGATAGTTTTCAAAGGCTCGATCGACCTCTGTGGAAGAATGAAATGCCACTAACATTAATAAACTCTAATCAAGCATTTGAAACCTGGGAAATTGACTTTGTTGGACCTTTCCCTCAAAGAGAAAAGAGAACCCACACCAAATATATTATCAATATAGTAGAATATGTAACAAAATGGGAAGAAGTTGAACCAGTCAAATCATGTACCAAATAAGTGACAATGAAGTTAATTTACAAGAACATAATCATAAGGTTTGGATGTCCACTAACACTAATGAGTAACCACGGAACACATTTCATAAATGAAACAATTTGAGTCATGCTAAAGAAGTTTATGATCAACCATACACAAACAACAACATCTCACCCCCAAGAAAATGGGGTTATAGAAGCATTCGATAAAACACTGCAAAAAGGACTCACAAAAATCTGCGGTGTAGACAAAAACTAATCGGATGATCAAATTCTCGCAATATTATGGGCATATAGATCTACTTACAAATGATCAACTAGACAGTCTCCCTTCAATTCATTTTATGGGAAATAACTCATTATTCCTTTACATTTTTGGTCCAAATACAATAGGATAACAACTGTGGCTAAATTCGACCAAGACAGAAGTATAAATGACCGACTATATCAATTAAATAAACTAGAAGAAGAAAGAGTAATTCCAATGCATCATTAGGAAATGAAAAAAAAAACAACAGAAAGCATGGCATGAGCACCACTTTAAGAAGAAAGACAGAAAAAATGGATACTTGGTCTTGACATATGACAACTGAGTAAAAGGAAAACTGAGAAAGCTAGAAACAACATGGCTTGGGCCTTATGTTATTGAAGACATTTGATTGACAGGAGAGGTCCAATTTCGAACCTTGTAAGGGCATCCATTCAAGAAATTAATTAATGGAGCTCGCTTAAAAAAGTACTATACATAGAAGGTAACAAGCCCTGTTGACAAAAAAAATAGCAGGAAAAGATGCCAATAGGGACCAACTAGAGATAGAACAACCTGGTTGAAGTTGGAAAAACATAGACTAATCACATCAATAAGAAAATAAATACTTCTTGTATTATAATAAAAAAAAGTCAGTTACAAAATTCGGGTATATAAATACAGGTATAAAAAACCAACGAAAGAAAAGCTAAGTATCAAAAGGATCTCAAAGCCTCAAAATAAAGAAACAAAAGGCATAATGGAGAGAGAAATAATCCCTTCATCGAGCCATAGACAAAGAAGAATAAGAAATGATAGACAGACCACCCCATCTCCTGACTTAAGACGAATAATCTTGAAAATTAAATGAAGTGCTTGAGACATATCCCAATCAAGAGAACAGGGTTCAAGAGAGTGTGGTTCAATCAAGCATAGTTCAAGCGAGCGTGGTTATCATACAAGTGGGAGTAAGCAAAAGAAAATGGGCGAGTGATATATCCATCAAGAACATCGACTAAGTAGATCTAACAAAAAAAAAACCCGGTGACTCAAGAGAAATAGTCAGTTGATCCATATAACGACCACGTATCAACAGAGGAGACTTAGTCAACCAAATGAAAGGGAAGACCAACCATGAAGAATTGACTCCAGAAAATCCAGTACATTTAACTCGTGACAGGAAAGGATGGAAAAGAATAATATTAACGTTAATAATTGACGTGACAAATAATACCATTGTACAACCACCAATACAATTGCCAACTGCCTCAACACGTACGATAACAAATTATAGATCACTCCATTTAATGATCGACAAGACCCAAAATAATTCCAACTAAGAAATATCCTAGACATCCACTCATACGAGTTGGCCATATCTCTAGTGATCATGACAGAGGAGCGAGAATCTAGGGAACAAATCGACGCATTTAATCTAAAATTTGATCTACTACCTATAAATTTGGAGGATGCATATGAATTAACCTCATTATTATTATTTTTTTCACAACTGAGTATAGAGCCAACTACGAAACCAAGAGAAATTGCAACCTCTCCTGACTTGCTGAATAACACCAATATAGACATAGAAATGTCGAGAATGAGAGGACAAGTCATGGAGGCAACAGAAGGGTTGAGACCAATAAAAATATTCGACAGAACAACAAAGAAACCATTGCAATTCAGATGCAGAACATATGGCATGCGTGACTAGAGGAGTTGGATTGGAAAAAGAAATGACAAAATTTTATAGAATCAGGGATGGAGAATGGTTGTCTGAAGCCTAAAACTGAGTTCTTAGAAAGATATGGAATCATACATATGTTGGGAGTGCCACAAGTCACCGAATTAGGGAAATGGAGGGAATAAGCAACAAAATTTATTATCAGTCATTTTCATCAGGGCTACATTTGGCTCGAAAACCTCATACAAATAATAGGACGGATTATTCACTGAATTACCATCATTCTGAGGATAGGGGTTGTAGTGCCAAAATCATCAAATACTAATGATTCGATGCAGTTTTTAATAGGGTCGACAACAAATAAAATATCCAAAGGGCTAGTCATCAATAAAATGATTGACCTACCATTAAGATGGATTGTTACAATTATACCCATGTTCTTCACACTAGTTGGTCGGGCATCAAATGTTAAAATGATGATGATGGAATCAATAGCTCAAGTGTTTCTGAAAGAAGAATTTTTTAATTGGTCAGAGCAGCTAGCCGACATCATCCAAACCAATTGTAATAAGTACCAAGAATCCAACAAAGATATTAAGTTCCCTTTGCTATTAATCTGGATAGAAATGGAGTAGTACAACCCAATTGGCGAGGCGGCATTCAAAATCAAGAAAGTCCTAGTAATGGAGAAATATAGAACTTTTTCAACAAAACAATCAAGTGCATCTAGTTCAATGGAACCCCAAGAGATGTTCACATAGGTGGTGGGATGAGAAACTAGTACGCCGGGCCCTACCCACTCCCTGCCACATTCAACTAAAAATCGATTGCACCAAGATTTGGTGTGGAGTCGAGTCAAAACTAGAACAAGAAGAGTTACATTATCAACCAACAACAGAAGAATTATTCATAGAGCTAGAAGCACAAATAGGCCAGGAGATAGAAATGCCTCTTGAAGTACACCAACCAGGATTACCTTTGATACTTCGACTTACTGATGGAGAAAAAGAGGAGTAAAGAGAAGCATAATTGTATACAATCCTTTTTGTTGAATATTTGGAAGCCCTCGCATTCATCTGTGTAGATCGATCACCAAGGAAAAGAAAGAAGAAAATGAGAAAGGAAAAGGGTAAGAATGTCATCGGATCCAAACAAATAGCCATTGACATAGAGGAAATATGGAGAGAAACTTTTCATTGAAATGAAGGAATTTATTTCAATGACCCCATCATTCAAGAAAAAATGTGTAGTATTACAAGAAAAATTGTTGAAAAAATAAAGGAGACAAAAAGACAAAATCGACAGAAGAGTGACACAATGAAGAATATTTTTAGTTCACCGGTCAGGTTAGGAATGAAAGAAGCCATAAAAAGTGATAAGGTGAAAAATAAATAATTAAAACAAATCAAAATAACAATTCAATATATGGAACAAGAGGACCTAAAAAGCACAAAACCTTGGAGGAAACAACCACTATTGTTTCCCCAATAAAGATCACAACCACTAACACATAATGGAAACTTAGGCCGAGGCCAATATTAGAAAAGAAAAGAATGATTGATCCAACAATCGACTTAACAAGAGACTCACCCACATCTGATCTAGTAGCCGTAGTCAAAGTACGAAAAACAAAGGAGAAGAAAAAACAATTGATAATTCTTGAATCGTTAGAAGCAATAGAGTTCGACCAATCACCTAAATCAGTTGAAGAGGAGATTGACATCAACCAGATAGAACAATGATAGTTGGGCAAATAAATGACGTTCCAGGCGATGAACCCAATTGATGTAGTACAATAACACGATTCTGTTGAGTCAATACTAGAGTAGTTGGTCCACCTAGTTGAAGCTAAAGATCATTCGACTGAATAACAAGAGGTCAACTTAATGGAAGGTGAGGAAAACCTAGAATACCAACACATGGTAGAAACACTTCTAGAGATACATCTTGTGAGCCCACTGTTGGGCTAAAATATATGCACTATTAATTCCAAAGATTAAATTATCAACCGGTGAGGTAGACTTAGAGGTGCAGGCACAGTATGTGAAGGAGTGGAGCCTAGTCTAGCCTATTGCTGGAAAACCACTCGTTAATGCAATAAACAAGACAAGCGGTCGGAAAACAAATTCAATTGATAGGAAATAAACTAACACCTTAGGTTGAAACCCATTACAAGAAAGCCATATCTCACGATTTAGGCCTTTAATCTTCCTTTGGTGATTGAAGCCATGTAAAATTAAAGTGAAAGAATGAAAATGATAAACTAATGTAGGAACAAAGTGCAGGAAATGAAACTAGGTGTAGGAAGTAAAGTGAGGAAAACTCAAAATCATCAAACTCAATCAACACCTGAGATTCACTTAGACTCAAAACCACCCTTTTAAATGTATACACCAATCATAAAGAAGTAATGAGTGAATCAAATTCACAAGAGTGATGGATATTTAATACAATGGGAATTTATAAGAAATGTCTAACTAAGTTTTAGGAATAAAATAATGAATGGGGAGTGATACTTGTTTATTTTATGCATTCAAAAGATTGTGTATATGATAAGGTATTAATGAATTAATCAATCTCTGAAAAAATAAAAAGTACCAAAACATAAATGAGATGTAATGGAAATATGATTATGTAATGGAATGGATCTAATGCATGATGGATATATGCATATGACAGAATGGATTAGATCTTAAACAAGGGGAAAATGCGTGGACATAATTCATGGGTGTGGAAGAGTGTTTGTGGGTAGAAATGCAATTGGTATATGAAGAGTTGGAGAGCAAACAATACCTTCTACAATTGATCTTTGTGTATGAACTGAATCTAGATGAGCATAGTGGATGAAAAAGGTATTTGTTTGTTAATGAAAATGGGTGGTATTGAGTATGAAAATTGAACATATGAATTTGATATTGAAGTGTATTATTCCAATCGATTTCTGAAGAAATCATAAGATGCACATATGGGAAGAAGGTTTGCAAATGAATTGAAATGAAATGAGAATGAATGACAGAAAATAGAGTATTGGAAACAATTAATGAAAATAACATATCTTCAGGATTGGTGCACACAAATGAAGGGTGAAATGAAATCTAAGTTTTAATTACCAAAACTAATGTAAAGGACATAATTAAAATGCATATGAGTTGAATCCAATTAATAATCAAAACCAAAATTGAATTGCATGTAAACAAGCAACACCATACTAATCTACAAAATAAATAAAGTATGGAAAAACTTACCCTCACTGAGGGGCCCTTCCCAGGAGGTCAATGTTGCTAAGAAAGACTCAAATACAGCTATAAGGATGCTCCATGTGGCAACAACACTAAATTTTTCATTGAGATCAAAAACTCTATTTTTACATGGCTAACAACTCAAAGATTTCTCACAAGAATAAATCTCTTGTTTACAAAAACTTCATGACAAGAATGGGTCCCTTGTCAACCCTATGAGGTTCTATTTATACATAAAAATACAAGGAGAAAGGATATGACCGAATCCCCGAAACTTAGATTTTGGTTAAAACCAATTTTGCAAATTTTGGAATGAAATAAAAAAAATATGGTTTTTTAATCAATTTGGGCAGATTTGAGTTATAGATCCACCCATATCTTCCAAAAAGATTCGAATTTTGAAAAAGTTCCCACAAATTGCTCAATTTTCCACATTCTATACAAAACCCATATCGTGGAATTTTTGGATCTGATACCATCTACACAGAAGTCGAGGCAAAAGTTGGCAGTTTGATATTTTTGCTAATTTTTGCAGAATCATTCCCCCTGAGCTGGAGGTCCACACATGTGATCTCTAGGTCCACAAGTGTCAGCATGTCAACTTCATTTTGGACAAAAACCATGTTCCTGATTTCCTTCGAGAAGTGCACCAACATGACAAGCTACACTATCATCTACGAGAATAGCTATACTAGTGCAGAATGATGGACCACAATAATGGTTGTAGGAATTATGATCAACATAGAAACAAACAATAACAGACATAAATCATTATAAGAACACAAATATACACACAAAACTCACATATTCATTAATGTACAAAATAATGATACATCTCTCTTACACACAATACATTCATGAGGCCTCATAATATAACATTGAGGTTCTCATAACTAGATGTCCAATATAGCATAACAATCTCCACAACTATCTCCACAATATCTCCAAGAATATCTTCATCCCTAAATTCACTCATTGTCCTCATCTTTGATCATGCGTAGACTTCTAGAATAAGTCTACTTAGATTAATAATTATTTCATCATATAATTATCACAAGTATGAATTATTCCTTCTTACTCCCCCTTAGTGAATACTTGTGATTCATACTGGGTATTTGAGTTGTCTTCATTTATTTCTTTTGTAGTCTGCATTACCTTTAGTCTTATACATCCTCTCTGCATCATATTCATTCTTCTTCATCTGCATTTGTTTCATCATTTGACGTTGTCTTCTTGAGTTATATCTGAGTCAATCATTTGAACTGCATCATCTTTATATAAAGGATTTCTAGCTTACCCTTGACCTTCCCATGGGTTTTCTACGACTTACCCTCAACGAATACATCATATCCTGGGTTTTCTCGTCTTACTCGTAACCATTACAAACTCAAACTCGTTTCGCGTTGTCACAAACCATTCATTACATCAAGTGGTTATAATTGACCACAAAATTACATATGACATTACAAAGTGGTTTTTGGGTTACCATGAACCAATAAAATGACTCAAATCAATGACTCAATACACTGATAACTCTTTCTTAAACATGGACAACTGAATTTAATGACAACTGACCTTTGGGGGACCAACTAGCTCATGAACTTTATATGGGAGATATTGTTGTACATTTGAACACTTCAAACTATAAAATCCTTTCAACATGAACATGACATTCTTCCATTCAGAGACATCTATCCATCCACATTTTACTTGTATATGAGGCTTTGAAATTTATTTGTTCCAACATTTTTGATTATCATGATTTCTAGGACCACAAATATTGCATGGATATAAATTCCAACATTTTTCTTTGGCATGTTCTGTTCTTCCACACTGTCTGCAATAATGTTTCTTCTACTCATGCTTTTTTACTTGGTTGGATGTTGTGGTTGTTGCACTAGGTTCATTGTTTCTACTGCTACTTGTATATGATTCATTTGTTGTCAATGATTCATCTTTCACAAATTTGATGTCACCATTGCTTGTGTTTCCTTTATAACCAAGGCCTTCATTTCTTGGTCTTACATATACTTGTATGGGATTATGGATACCTTGATAATTCTTTCTTAAACATTTACCATGATAACCCATTTTATTCAAAAGTTTTGAACCTATTCCCTTAGTATGTTTTTCAAAGAAACCTATTTCAACATCATCAATATCATCAGGATCATCATCATTTTGAGAAGTATCATATTGAACATCATTTGGATCTTTCGAACAAGAGAGATATATATGTACATAAACATTATTATCATCAACTAGAAAATAATAATCAACTGAACTATCAATATTCTGAATCAAGTCACTAGTATCACACATTGCATCACACTTTACTTTTTCTTGTTGTAGTTGTTTGACTTCATTTGCGTGTGCTGACAATACATTCTCCTTTGCCAATAATTATTGTTGTAGTGATTGAATCAATTTGTCCTTTTGATCTTCAATTTTGGAAAAATCATCCATAAATTTTGAAGGATCATATTCTTTCATTGAGAGGGAGGGTTGAATTAGTGACAGTAATTTTATCAATTTTATTTTATTTATGCAAACAGAATTTTGATAGAATATTTTATCGTGGAACCCAAATGGGAAAAACCACAAATGTTTTTCTATTAACTGCAAAATTTGTTTTACATGTTACATAGAAGGAATATATTCTTCATTTTCGATCAACACCAACTGATCATGATGCACCCACACCCTTATTCACCAGCATCGACTGGGAGGAGGCTACAACCCCCTATTTAGTCAGCTACAACTGACAAGGAAGCACCAACTTCCTCTGCAGGTACCAACTTGCCCTTGCACCACCCCACCACCCTTGATTTTCTGAATCTGTACAAACTTATGTTTCAAGTCTTTTACTTTATCTCTCTCTGCTTATCTGATTTAATATATTCTCTGATTCGGACTAAAGAGACACATCTCTTCTAAACACTCTTCCTCATTTATATATTCTTCAAAATGGTGCGAGAGTGACATGTTGTGTCCCTTGTTTTGGACCATCGCACCTCTTCAATTAACTTAACCATAATCTCTGCTATGTATTCTTAGGGTGAAGGCTTTTCATAAATTGATCACAGAAATGGATCAATTTCATCCTTTAAACTAAATCTCGAACCTCTATTATTTTTGCAGGAACCTAATTCTATGGAGACGCTTCCTTCAAACCATTACATGTGACTGAGAATATATAGAACCATGGGATTATAAATTACATTGATGTACTATGTTGTCATTTAGATCTTCTATATCATATGACCAACGGTAATGACCAAACACTATATGAGACAAGCGCTTGATCACTTATCAATTCAACGATCACGATTCAATCTTCTGATGAGATGGACGACTGAAAGAATTTATCCCTTCGAAACTTTAGGATTTTAATTTCCCAAACCTTTGAATTGGATTGGACAGTTTTATTTCACAGAAACAAAAGAATGGTGAGATTTGATCCTTATAGTCATCCTTTCATTGTTTAATCCGATGACTATGACTTAATCAAGTATCAAGATGGATGGCCACCTTTTACTACAAGACTTTGGATATTTCAACTTACATTATCCTTCCACTTTAATAGATCGAGGGATTAGAATTCTCCCGAACTGTTTCTTTAGATCCGATGAACCATGTCTACTTCAAGATTTAGTCCTTTGGGACTTCGGAGATTTTGTCATTTTCTAGTCGTGAAACTCCCGAAGTAATTCTTCCGGAGTGACGTAACTTATTGATGTCACATTCTTACATGGCATGAACCAATTCCCTCTTGACATATGTCATTATCTGATTATGCCATGTGTACTTGCTGACGTGGTCTGCCACGTGTCCTTCATGGCATGGTCTTCCACACGTCCTTGCTGACATGGTATGCAACACATCCTAGCTGATGTGGTTTGTTGACATGGTCTGCCATATTTCCTCTTGAATCGAATGGTTGAGGCTTACCTCGGATGATCTGACGGTCAATAATTTATTTCGGCTCTCTAGGTCTCCGGCCTTTGGGAATTTCCAATCTAAAACTTTCTGGAGCGTAACCTCCTCACATCTTTAGACTCGAAGTAAAATATGTTCGTCCGATCAAGATATTGGATCAACAGCTTGATATTTCTATAGTGTTTCTCTTCTATCTTGTCCTGTCCTTCCACTTAGAATGATCCAACGACTGAAGGATATTCGCATAAATGAGATCTCATATCTTACCTTGCTTATCCTTCCACTAAAAAATGATCCGATGGTTGACGCGAATTCGGGTTTGATCGGATGACTGTCAGGTATCCGAATAATCAAATTCTCAACCCTTTCGCCCCTCTTATCCTATCCTTCCACTTTAATATGATCCCACTACTGACGATAATTCAGGTTTGATCTGATGGCTGACGGGTATTCGAGTAATCAAATTCTCAACTTTTTCCTCGCTTATCCTATCCTTCCACTTTAATATGATCCGACAGCTGACATGAATTCAGGTTTGATATGATGGTCACAATCCTCCAACGGTTCTCAATCCCATGATCACTCATATGACCAACGTCTGTAATATTATCAACATATAATTCCATAATAATCATGTTATTACCATCAATTTTACAACAAATATTGTTGTCTACAGATCCCCTTTTGAGGCCTTGTTTTTGTAAGTAAGAATCTAGCCTTGCATACCATGCTCTGGGTGCTTATTCTAGTCCATAGAGTGATTTCTTTAATTTACAAACATAGTCTCATTTGTTAGTTAATTTGAATCCTTCTGGTTACTCAATATAGACTTCCTCCTTTAAATTTCTGTTGGGAAATGCTGACTTGACATCCATTTGGTATACTTTAAATTTTTTGTAGTTGGAGAAAGTTAGGATCATCCTAATTGCCTCCAATATGGCCACA
Source organism: Picea mariana (assembly GCA_032191745.1). Taxonomy (NCBI): domain Eukaryota; kingdom Viridiplantae; phylum Streptophyta; class Pinopsida; order Pinales; family Pinaceae; genus Picea; species Picea mariana. The sequence goes on along the minus strand of JASDQU010107720.1, from coordinate 79,138 downwards.
TGTGCAAAGGTTTCTTCATAGTCTACTCCTTCACCCTGAGCATACCCTTTACAAACCAACCTAGATTTGTTCCTAATTACTTGCCCATTCTCATTCATTTTTTTTTATACACCCATTTAGTTCTAATGACATTTTTTTTTTGGTCTTGGAACTAGTTGCCAAGTTTGATTTTTTTCAATTTGGTCCAATTCTTCATTCATAGTTTTGATCCAATTCTCATCTTTACATGCCTCTTTGATTGAGCTAGGATCAACATCTAACAACAATGTTATTTCGGTTTGATACAATAGTTGTCTTCTTGTGTGCACTCCATCACTCACATCTCCAATAATCAGTTCTTCAGGATGATTCTTTTAAGTAATTCTTGAGGGTGTATTTGTGTCTCTTCTTGGGAATTCTTCTCCTATGTCTCCATATTGAATATCTTCTTCATCTTCAATCGTATGCATATCATCATTTTCCCTTTATTTATTCTCTTCTACTTCTTCTACCTGTGTGCCAATTGTCTCATCATCATCTTCATCTTCACTTTCAAGTATAGTCTCTTGATTTTTGATCTTCAACTTTTTTAGGTCATCCACCTTGACATCTGCACTCTCAACAATCTTATGTGATCTAATATTGTACCATCTATATGCTTTCTTGTTAGGAGCATATCTAATAAAAATACCTTCATATGATTTGGCATCAAATTTTCCAAGATGTTCATCAAGTCTTTTGATGTAACATTTACTTCCAAAGACCTTGAAGTATTTTACCGATGGAGATCTTCCAAACCATAGTTCATAAAGAGTCTCATCACTATTAACCATGAGTTGACCTCGTTTCAATATGTATATTGTTGTGCTTACAGCTTCCCTCCAATATCCATCAAACAATTTTTCTTTATTGAGCATAGTTCTTGCAGCCTCTTGAACTATTCTATTCTTTCTCTCAACAATCCCATCTTGTTGAGGTATTCTGGTAGCAGAGAATTGTCTTTTTATTCCATGGGTGTCACAGAAGAGATCTCACACTGTTTTGAGGTGAACTCAGCACCATTGTCTGATCTAAGACATATGATTTTTGTCTCCTTTTCATTTTCAACAAGGGTTTTAAAGGCTTTGAATTTGTTAAGTGCTTCTGATTTTTCTTTGAGAAAACATATACAACCCATTCTAGTAAAATCATCAATAAAAAACATAAAGTAAGACTCTCCTTGAAAACTCTTGGTCCTTATAGGTCCACATAGGTCAGTGTGAACAAGCTCTAAAGGTTTTGAGTTTGAGTATTCTTTTGCCTTGAACCTTATTCTAGTTTGCTTCCCTAGTTGACTATGTCTACACATAGCATTTGAGGGTTTTATGATCTTTGGGAAGTTTATTACTACACCAAGATTGTTGGCTTTCACTAGATTGTCAAAGTTAATATGCCCCAACCTTCTATTCCATAACCAAATTTCATCTACTAAATTTACATGACACTCCTCATTCAATTTTGCATCTAGTATATACACATTTCCAGGAGTTCTAGGAGTAGTACCTACTAATTTTCCTATTTTTTCTCTCCTAATATCACATTTTTGGGAATCAAAGATGCAGAATTACCCCTGATCATAGGTTTGGTTAACACTTAATAAACTAGGCTTCAATTTTTCGACAAGTAGCACATTTCTGGCTTTGTCTTTTCCCAAACTCCCAGTTCCTTTCCCAATTATGTTACCTGAAGAGTTATCACCAAAAGTAACTTTACCCTTTTGTTTCTTTAAGTCTAAAAACTTGTCCTTGTTACCTGCCATATGTTTTGAGCACCCACTGTCAACATACTAGAGATCCTTTTTATCTTGAGCTTTTAGGGCAATAGGACATTCCTTTTTGGATGTGTATTCTCTCCAACGTTTCATTTTCTCTCTAATGAACTTTGGTTGTTCTGAGACTTCCATTAATCTATAATTAATGGCCTCATGTCCATATTTATGACATCTGAAGCATTGTAGGCCCCCTTCTTGTATAGGTGCAAAGGAGTTATAGTTTATGCTTTTAACTCGATTTACTGCTTGGTTATCCTTAAGGATATAGTTCATAACCTTCATATTTGTCCTTCTATATGCTCTACAATTTATAGCTTTTTGTCTGAAATTAGAGCATGCAAAGAAATAACCAAGGAAAATGCTAGGATACCTGTTTTGATAAAACTTCTTTGGTATTTTCATATCTTCCTTTTTGATGGTTGGAAGTGGTCATCTGGAGTTCTAATCATTTCTTGTCTTCTCTTCATTTTTCTTCTTGAATGTACTCAGGAGAATATCTAAATAATATTTTGAAATAACTTGGCTTTCTTTTTTAGAATAACATATTCCTTTTTTATTACATGAATCCCTTTGTGTGGTAATAATCTTATCTAATATTTTAGAACTATTTTCATATTTTGTTTGAATGAACTTTGCATCCAGTTCTTTTCTCAGGTGAACTATTTCTGCCTCCATTCTTTCGCAAATTGTTTGTTTTTCTCTAAGAGAATTTTCTAGACTTTCTTCGATCCTATTTGCTTATAGGATTTGGTTTTTTAGATTGCTCATGATCTTCTTCATCTCCTTTTCTTTTTGTTCATGTTTTTAGTTTTGTTCAACTACAAAACTTTTTAGTTGTCTATATCTGGTTTTGTATTTTCTTAACTCATCCAAAGCACTGTGAATTTATTCTTCCATATTAACTTCTGCTTCATCTTCTGACTCTTTCTCATGTTTAGTTTCTTCTATATTATTAGACTCTTCAATACCTAGAAAAATGACTTCATCATCATCACACTCATCACTGTCACTAAACTCTGATGAACTGTTGTTTTCTTCTTTTGAGTATAAATTCTTTTTTCTTTTGTAAATTTTTTTCTTGTAGTTGGGTTTTTCCTTCTTCTTGTATTGTTTAATTTTGTTTTATTCATCCTTAGAGTCTTCCTTGGGATAGGGAAACTTGGCTGCAAAGTGGCCAACCTTGCCATAATTAAAGCATTTGAAAGGGAGTTTTCCTTTGCACTTCCCTGCTCCTTTATGAAGTTTCTTTATAAAATTGGCTTCTTCCACATCAAATTCTTCATGATGGCTAGATTGAGGTTTTTTCTTCTGACCTTTTGTTTTATTGAGAACCTTGAAGGCTACCTCTCCTTGTGGGAGGTTCTCATGACCTAATCTTAACTCATACGTAGTGATGATTCCATACAATTCGTCCATGGCGAGTTTATCTAGATTATCTCGATCTTCAAGAGAGGACAGTATATGATTGTATAGAATAGGTAGTGTTCTTAAAATGTTTTCAACTAGCTCATTGTCTGACACTTCTACTCCCAATCCTCTGATTGCATTAATAATATTATTGATTCTTTCAAAGTACTATGAGATATTCTTTTCATCCTTCATTATCAGACCTTCATATTGTACTCTGAGAGTCTTTAGTTTGGCCCTCTTTACCTTGGAATATCATGCCTATATGTTTTCCAATATATCCAATAGTTGTTTTTCATTATTACAGTTTAGTACCTTACAAAAGATTTTCTTACTCAGTCCAACTTGTAGTGTTTTAAAAGCCTTTGCATGGTCAGAAATTTTTTTCTTGTCTTATGCTTCTATGGGAGTGGTTTTTGGAACATCATATCCCTTTTCCACTAATGTCCGTACTTCCAGTCCAATGGAAATTAGATATCTTCCCATTGTAACACTCCTGAAGACATAGTCTTCACCATTAAATAGGGGGCTATTTGATGGCATCTTCAGCTGTTGATCCATTCTAATGTATATTCCTCTTCAAGTGATTTAAACCTTTTGTGAAGAGACCTGTTCTGATACCAATTAAAGGACTAGATCATGTCACTAAGAGGGGGGGGGGGTGAATCAATGACATAATAATTTTATCAATTTTCTTTTATTTATGCAAACAAAATTTTGACACAATATTTTATCGTGGAACCCAAATGGGAAAAACCACAAACGCTTTTCTATTAACTGCAAAATTTGTTTTACATGTTATATAAAAGGAAAATATTCTTCCATTTCAATCAACACCAATGGATCAAGATGCACCTACATCCTTATTCACCAACACCAACTGGTAGGAGGCTACAACCCCCTGTTTAGTCAACTACAACTGACAAGGAAGCACCAACTTCCTCTGCAGGCACCAACCTACCCTTGCACCACCCAACCACCCTTGATTTTTTGAATATGGACAAACTTTTGTTTCAAGTCTTTTACTCCATCTCTATCTACTTCTTTGATGTAATATATTCTTTGATTTGGACTGCAGAGACACACCTCTTCTTAAGACTCTTCCTCATTTATATATTCTTCAAAAAGTTGTGAGAGTGACACATTATGTCCCTTGGTTTGGACCATCACACCTCTCCAATTAACTTAACCATAATTCATGTGATGTATTCTTAACGTGAAGTATTTTCATAAATTAAACATACAAATGGATCAATTTCATCCTTTAAACTCGATCTCAAACCTCTGTTATTTTCACAGGAACCAAATTCTATGGAGGCGCTTCCTTCAAACCATTACATGTGACCGAGCATTTATAGGACCATGATATTATCAATTACAATGATGTATTATGTTGTCATTTATATCTCCTATATCATATGGCCAACGACGGTGACCAAACGGTAGATGAGACAAGTGCTTGAGCACTTATCAATTCAACGGTCACGATCCAATCTTTTGATGAGATGGATGGCTGATGGAATTTCTCCCTTTGGAACTTTGGGATTTAAATTTCTCAAACCTTCGAATCAGATCAGATGGTTTTATTTCATCGAAACAAATCAATGGTCAGATTAGATCCTTACACTCATCCTTTCATCGTTTAATCCGATGGCTAGGACTTAATCAAGTATCGAGATGGATGGCCACCTTTTACTATGGGACTTTGGCTATTTCAACTTACTCTACCCTTCCACTATAAAAGACCGACGGATGAGAATTCTCCTGAAGTGGTTCTTTAGATCGAACGAACCATGTCTACTTCAAGATTTCGTCCTTCGAGACTTTAGAGATTTTGTCATTTGCTAGTCGTGAAACTCCCGAAGTAATTCTTTCAGAGTGACATAACTTATTGACTTCACGTGATGACATGGAATGACATAACTTATGGTCTACCATGTGTCCTTGATGGCGGGGTCTTCCACACATCCTTGCTGACATGGTCTGCCACACGTCCTTACTGATGTGGTCTGCTAATGTGGTCTTCCATATGTCCTCTTGAATCAAAAGGTTGAGTCGAATGATTCGACGGTCGATAATTTATTTCACCTCTCCTGGTCTCTGGCCTTTGGGAATTTCAAATCTCAAAATTTTCGGAGCATAACCTCCTCACATCTTTAGACCTAATGTAAAATATGTTCATTCGATCAGGATCTTGGATCAACGACTCGATATGTGTATGGTGCTTCTCTTCTAGCTTATCATATCCTTCCACTTTGAGTGATCCAACGACTGCCGGATATTTGCATAAATGATATCTCAAATCTTACCTCGCTTATCCTATCCTTCCAGTCGAAAACAATTTGATGATTGACGAGAATTCGGGTTTGATCTGATAGCTGAAGTGTATTTGGATAATCAAATTCTCAACCCTTTAGCCTCGTTTATCCTATCCTTCCACTTTAAGATGATCTGATGACTAACGATAATTCGGGTTTGATCTGACGGCTGATGAGTATTCGGATAATCAAATTCTCAACTTTTGCCTCGCTTATCCTATCCTTCGACTTTAAGATGATCTGACAACTGACATGAATTCGGGTTTGATTCAATGGTTAGGATCCTCCAACGGTCCCCAATCCCACGGTCATCAAGCCTCAACAAAGTCAATTTATTGATCAAATGATTGTTGAGGCTTTTCACCATGATCGAACGACTGCTGAGGCTTCTCACCGTGAGCTTACACTTTTCCTTCCGAGATTTGATCTCTGCATTTGCTAACCCTCCTGAGATTTTATCATAGGAACATTGTTGATCCTATCATGATCAACAATAATCATGAATTGTTTCAACCTATCTCTGCATTCACTAACACCCGTGAGTTTTTATCATAGGAACATTGCTGATCCTATCGTGATCAACAATAATCATGAATTGCTTCATCCTTAAGGTGATGTTCCTCTGTTGATTTTTAGTATACTTCTCTTCCTGAGATTAACCTTAGTGCTCTGCTTATGATAACTATTGGCATCAATGACAACACATGAATGACAATATGCCCAACAAATTTATCTAATGATGTCAATTTTTCTTCTGAGAAAACAAATTCATGACAGAGTTCATTTTCTCATGTCCTGAATTCTTCAACTTTTCCCATTATTGATTGATTTTGTTTTTGTAATCTATCTATTTCTTGCAAAGCATCTTCAAGGTCTTGTTGTAATAATTCAATTTATTGATTAGTTGTTTAAAGTCTTTTTCCTCCTTTGCCCAATATCATTCATCAATTTTTCAAAATACAATAACTATGGGGATGTTGGATGCCACCAAACATGCAACCAAAAATATTTTAACAACTCAAACTTTGTCCTCAAATGCAATCTCAATACAAAGAACCCATGCGATCACATATTTGGACTTTACATCAATAAGCATTTACTCAACTACCAACCTCTCAACACTTAACTTAAGTTGGACTCATACTCAAACTTAAACTTAAAAAAAATAAATCACTCATTACATAAACCCCTTGTTTATTTAAGGAAAGATATCTATCACAATTTTCTAACTTTTTATTACATACCATATGCCTCTCATTTCACACTTAACTTGAAATTCACTTTTTTAAAATAATAATAAAACATTACCATGTTGTTTTATATCATTTTTCAACTAATTTGTCTACATATGAGCCCTTTATATCTTTCATTCTTACTTTGGAATTATGTCTCCACAAATCATCACATTTCTTTATAGACGCTCAGATTATTAATGCCTTGAATCCAATGGTGTGCACTATATTGGCAACATTTGCAAATCGGTTTCCCCTCGTGCAAATTTGCATTGCTTCTATACCCAATCAATGCATTTTCTTCCACGTGCATATCTTTGGGCACAATGTCTCCAGTGATCTGAGTTCCTGCAGACAAAGAAACGATTCATGCTCTACGCCTGCTTTCACAAGTGGCCCTTCTGAACTTGGAAGCAGTACTCCCATCACCAGCACCAGTGCCTTCTTCAGTTCAAGATTCTCCTTCATGGATAAGAAACATGCGTCCAACGCAGATGAAAACACAGTTGATCTCTCTTATCCATTTAATTTCATCACGGATTAGATGACAGGATAACATTATACATCCCACCAAATGCAACACAATAAGCACAGGCATGTGGGTTTCGTGTCTCTCTTTGTTTGAGTGCAATGGATATCTTTCAGCCAACCAAAGCCAACATATTATTCACGGGTCATCCAAAGCTACGAGTATTCTCCGAAGAATACTCAAGTCTGCGTGGAATTTCTTGGAGCACGTGGCTTGGAGTCTACCTGGAGCGCGTGGCTTGGAGTCTGCTCTCGCTATTCTCCCAAGAAGCAATTTGCTTCTGCTTCACACAGGTACAACACTCATATCGTGGACACCGCTCTGCTCTTCATATTTTGATTGTTACAAGCTCTGTCAACGGTGCAGCTCCACCTTATGATCACTACGTTTCCTTATCTAGCGGATTCCTTCCTGATAAAATTCTGTCATGACTGATAAATTCGAAGCACTTGGTGTGTACTTCGCTTCCCTCTACAAAAATGAGGCAAACTCATAGAAATAATATCACTCTGCTAGCATTAAAATTGCTCTCCCTTCAAAAATGATTTTAACAGTGATTTTTAGGTTGAATCTGTATAAAAATTAGCAAGTTAATGAAACTCACTTCAACCTTTTACAACATCCATATCATAGTTTCTTGAAAAAAATTTGTCAAACATGAACATAAAATCTAGAAATAATCGATAAATCACCCCTTACAAAATCAGATCCACGCTTCTAATGGAGTCAAACTTACACCCAAAAGTTTCATTTACAAGTTCACGTCTTACCGAGAATACTCACTGTCTGGAATATGCTGCGATTATTCACCACTTGAGAATAGATTGAGCAACATGCTGGTCTGCTTGAAAGAATTGAATCTCAAATACATAGGCCAGAAGTCAACATTTCACAAGCGAACACTTCCAATTTATGAGAGGCTTGTGCCTTTTAACTCATTCCAATCCTTCGCAAGCAAAAATGTTACAAATATCTTGGCGAAACCCCTTCACGTTGACCCTCCTGGAATAGTTGTTGTCAAATGAAGCCACAACGAAGAAATTGGATGTTGATCATGGCACATATAGGCATCCAAACTCCAAAAATTCTACCACATGTGACACATTCATTGTTCCTCGAAATCTACATTCCAAGCTCCGATACCAAACGTAGGAATTATGAGCATTAGAGAAACAAATAATAACACATATAAATCATTATAAGAAGGCAAATATACACACGAAACTTACATATTCATTAATGTACAAAATAATGATACATTTCTCTTACACACAATACATTGGTGAGGCCTCATAATATAGCATC
>JASDQU010107720.1:35282-48977 GCA_032191745.1 Picea mariana | reverse complement strand
TAGTTAGGATTTAGAGTCTAGATTGACTCAGTATTCTAACTCTATGTTGACAACCCATTCTGTCATGAAACAATTTTTTTTATTAAAATAGTTTTATTAATTTCATGCACACACTGTGCACATGTCTTAATTTTTTTTTTATTCTCCCTTTTCTAGTTTTATTTATTCTAATGTTTAGATCTATTTCTATAAAATTTATTTATTAATAACAATTAGAATTATATTTTATTATGTTTTCAAGTTTATAAATTTGTATAAATTTATTCTCTTTTCTATTAGTTATGATTATTTGTTTTATTCTCTAAGGTCTTCTATATTATTATTAAATCATTAAATTATTGATGTGACATGCCCTTCGAGATGCACCTATGTGATCCGAGGGTGCCACTCACCATTCTGACTTAGTTTGGAATTTTTCTGACATTGGAAGTCAATACTCCACTTGTCATCCTTACGTGAGACTAAGGGCTTATTGAGGAATAAGGAATCCACATTATTTTGCAACCCTACAAAATCCTTGTGAGCAACTGTCTCGGTCCTCCCTCATGACATCATGAACAAGGTAGTCGTTAACCTTCAGTTCAGGTCATGGTGAGAGTGCTAGTATCTTATGACAAGGACGATGCCACAGCTCTCGCTCATCTCTCTGATATCTGTGTATGACCCCTTTAATCCATATATATGTCAGATTAGCAAGCGTCACCTTCCCTGCATCCACTAACAAAAATAATATTAATAACTCTTATACATGAAATCCATATCTGAAATCCTCATAATACAAACAAGTACTCATATTCAAAGTCAATAGTCCACTCCCTCAATCAATCCACAGTTTAAGGTATTCCATCAATTCCATCAACATCCTCATCATGTCACATTTCTTGCATACCCAGGAAATCTCATCATAATAGATGTCAATGCGATACATCAATATTAATAACATATCAAAATTTCAATACTCAAATATATCATAAACGCATAAACCAGATAAGATAATTATAATGTACAATGATTAGCCAGCTCACTTGAATGAAAGTGTCCTCAAAGAATAATTAGTGTCATAAAAATGTAGTCGGTGAAATATGGATGTTACATACACTCCGTCTTGTTTTAAACTTCATCTCGAAGTTTGTARAATCTAACAATGAAACAATAAATATAGTTGCTACTAATCTATATATCAAGCTCTCAAAATAAGATGGAAAYTGTTGACCTGATCAATCAATCAATGTCGTAGATGTTGAGTAYGATGGTACAATATGYAGATTAGCTCCTCTATGAGAGCACCCTTGTTCRATACCTATAATGAACTCAAATCAATAACATATGAAAGATCTAAAATATAATGAGGTAAAAATGAAACATGAAACACATCATTCATACACCTCAAAGAATCAAGTAAGGCTAGTTGGCAAGCCACATGTCCTTTCTTTTCTACAACTTTGAAAGGTCCCACAAACCTTGGAGAGAGTTTAGTGCCCTTTCCAAAATTAATCGAACTCTTATGGAGATTCACCTACAAGAACACTTTATGACCAAACTCATAACTACAATCAATACAATGCACATCTACATAACTCTTTTCTCGGTCTTGTGCTTAATCTTTTTCCTTATGGTTTACATTTGATTTTCCATTTTCTGAATCAATTCTGGTCCCACCAGGAACCTATCTTCTAGTCAATCCCAACTCTAAGGTGTCCAACATGATTGTCCATATAACACCTCAAAAGGTGCCATCTTAATCGAACTCTAGTAACTGTTATTGTAAACAAATTCTATCAATGGTAAAAATTATTCCCATCGTTTCTATTGATCCATCATCTACATTCGAAGCATATCTTCTAGAATCTGATTCTTTCTTTTTGTTTGTCCATTGGTTTCGGGGTGATATGTTGTGTTAAATTTAATTTCCTACCCAAAGTGTCTTGGAAACTAGTCCAAAAATGTCCACTGCATACCAATCCTTGATCATATATTATCTTTCCTCGTACACGATGCAATGTCATAGTTTTGTTAACAAAAATTCTATCTATGTTAGGTTCTTGATATGTCGTACGAACTGAAATAAAATGCGCCCTCATCGTCAAAGTGTCGACAACTACAAAAATAAATCGTGTCTCCTTGTCATCAATGAAAATACAACAACAAAATCAATCAATATAACTTCCCATTTCGATTAAGGAATCACATGTGGATGTAATAGTCTCGTTGGATGTCTATGTTCATCCTTCACTTGCTAACATTCAAGAAATCTCACCACATACTTAATTATATGATTTTTCATCCCGTTCCAAAATAATAGTGGTTTAATATCTACCTTCATTTTTATGACATTCGACCATACACACTACTCGATGAGCTCTGTCAATATTAAATTTCTCATTTCATCATTTGGTGGTACATAAATTATTCCATTATATCTTAGTATCCCATCACTATCCAGAGACTAACCCTCATATCTAGGTATCATCATGGTATCTTGTCCAATATTGTCCTTTGCTTCCTTGTACCAGTCATCATCAATCTGTAATGCTAAGATCTTTTCTTGAAGATTCGTCTTTAGGGTTATTACTAAGAAAATGTGGGGTCTTTGACTCAATGCATATTCTAGTCTATTAATTGTTCCCTTATTGTATTTGATTTCAAAATCAGACTCACTTGAAACTTCTTACCAACATCTTTGTTGCGCGTTCAAGTCAGTCTAAGTAAAAAAGTGTTGCAATCCACTATGATTCGTTTTCAACTCAAATTTATGTCCAATAAGGTAATGTCTCTAAAATAATAAGGCATAAASAACCGCTAGAAATTCCAAATCATGTGTTGCATAATTCTCTTCATGCATTCTTAGTTTCCTTGACATATATGCAATAACTTGACCTTCTTTCATTAAAACTCCACCTAATCTGTCCTTGGATGCATTCTTGCATACTAAGAATTTMCTTTCCATATCTGGAACTTTTAATATCAGTGTTGTTGTKAATAATTACTTAAGCTTCTCAAATGCTTCGACACATTTCTCTGACCATACAAATTTCTTATTCTTCTTTTGTAGTTTCGTAATTGGATTTGCTATTTTGAGATTCCTTTGATGAAGTGTCTACAGAAACTTGCTAATCTCATAAAACTATGTACTTATTTCATGTTCATCGGTGTTGTCGATTCCATAATAGCCTCTATCTTCGTTGGATCCACAATGATACCTTCTCTATAAATAAAGTGTCCCAAATAGTGAATCTTTGTCTAATTAAAAAAACACTTCGAAAACTTTCCATACAACCTGTTTTCTCTTAAACGTTGCAAAAGTAATATCAAATGTTCATCATTCTCCTCTTTTTTTTGAGAGTAAATTAATATGTCGTCAATAAATACCTATATGAACTTGTCTAAGTATTTGAGAATACTCCATTCATTAAACTCATGAATACACTAGGGGCATTTGTCAATCCATATTGTAATACAGTAAATTTGTAATGTCCAAATATTTTCCTAAGCATTGTTTTAGGAATGTATTCCTCTTTGATTCACAACTGGTGATATCTCGATCTCAAATCGATCTTTGAAAATACGGCCCCCCCTTCATTTGATCAAATAATTCATCAATTCTTGGTAACGGGTATTGATTCTTGATCGTGACGTTGTTTAATCAATGATAGTCAATGAAAATCCTCCACGATACATCCTTCTTTCTTAAAAAAATATTGGTGCACCCCAAGGTGATACACTTGGATGTATAAGTCCCAAATCTACTAACTCCTTAAATTTGATCTTTAACTCTTTCAATTCAGGTGTCGACATCCAATATGGAATTCCTGAAATTGGTTTTGTTATAGGTTTTAAATCTATCGTAAATTCCAATTCTCTTTTCTATGGTAAACATGGTTGTTCCTGAGGAAAAACACCAAGAAAATCCAATACTACCGGAAAGTCTTCCAATCTTACCACATCACTCTTTTTGTTAAGATCTAATATGGTGTACAACTTACATCCCTTGCGCATATTTGTCTTCAATTGTAGGGAAGTAATAAATCTTAGTGATATTCATTTTTTCCCTACAATTACTTTGTTTTGTCCCAAATCATTAATTAAGATTAATCTTTTCATCTTATAGTTAAGTATGACATTGTGTGAGTCCATTCCAATCACAATTTAGTAGGATCCCAAGGTTGTGACAAAAAGGTTTACATAAGCAACAAATTCACCCAAATTAATTTTACAATCTTTAACCTTTCTGCCAACTTTTTTCTTGGCTCTAGATGCCAACTCTATGTATCTAAACTCTCTTGTTCAACTGCCTTCAACTTAATTGTTTTTAGCACAACACTAGCTATAAAAATCTCAGTAGCTCCTGGATCTATCAAAATACTAAACTTTTGATCTGATGTCACTGTAGATTGATGCTCTGGTTGATGGTTATTTACTGTTGCATGAATCCTATGGGCCTTTCCCAGATATCCTACTTTTGTATGTCTTACAAATCCATAAGTTCTCTCATTTTCAATAGGGAAATATATTTGATACTGGGGTTCTCTACAAGTCCAACGTCCATTTTTAGGGCTGGTGCTCCTAGTTCAAGAGGAAGAATATGTTGGTCTAGGGAATTAAGGCCCCGATCTGTTCTATGGAATAGATTTATTCTGATGCTACTAAGGATGACACGGATGCTCCTGTTGCCGTTCTCTATAGAGAGTCCTCTGACTAGTAGTACACTTACTTGGTGTAGAAAATACAAGTCCTTTGGGTGTATCACTCTACCCAAAAGTTCGTCTAATAGGTGTTTGTTGTCGCAACACTCTATGTGGCATCTGTCCAGTCTGCATGGACGGATCCCTACCCTAACCTCCATTGTTCAATTCCTCCTCACTGATAAAATATTTATGTATTGCATCATGTAAAGTTTGAGGCATAAAGATCCTCACCTTAGCACGAATGTTGTAGTTGAGACCACACACAAACTTATTCACCTTTAACTTTCAGTGTTCAAGTGTGGATCATATCTGAGAAACTCCATAAATCTAGACTCATACGAGGTATTGTACGACTACCCTGTCGTAGAGTATTGGATTCATTGAATTTGTAGAGTATTGAATAAGCAAAGTGTAAAAATCACCAACTTGTGTGCTAAAGTTGCGCACCAATCTTACGTACTAAATTAATAATTTGCGCAAGAATATTCTACTATCCATGTACTTAAGGAATTTGGCCAACTTCATATGTATGAACGTAAGTGTATCAATCCTTGTTAGGCAATCGCCAAGGGAAGCAATTACTAAGAAAATGATTCATCATTATAGTAATTATAGGTTGGATATACAAATTCATTCGACTATTTTATCATCATTACTTAATTAACTGTTTTTTATTATCAATTATACTTTACATACTGCATTAGTATTCTTGTAACTTTTTAGCCATCGTTAATGAATGCAAACTTTTTTATATATATACTTGTAATTTCACCAAATCAATCTTTACTACGTATGTGAAGTAGAATTGCTACAGTTGTAGTGTCTAGCTCTTAATGAAGCCAACTCTCTTATGCGACGAGTTATCTATATTGAAGGTACACAAATATATTAATTTCTATGCGTAAAATGTAAGATAAAAAAATTAATTCAGCATATAAAAAAATTCTACCAATCTACTTTAATCAAATTTAATTTTAAAGGATTGTTATGTTAAAGGGTTAACATAACAATTAATGCCATTTCTTTTATATTTTATTACGAAAACAATAACCTTTAAAATTTACATTCTTACTTGACCATTAAATGACATTGCATTATATATATAAATATATACTCAAATGGTAATAATCTATGTAATCTTATCCGAATAGTTTTCACCAATAATAATAGTTTTTCGTTAGGCATCATCATATTTACATAGTAATATTTATGAACACTATATATATAATGGTCTACCACCCCCTAGATAAAATGGTTGGGTAACTCACAACTATATCGTTAGGTTGGAGTCAACATAATTTACAATCTTTAAATGCAACGATTTCAATCCTCTCCGTCTAGTATAATATCTGAAGTGCTAGACCGAGAAAAGTTTCAACGATTTAGACTTCCTTTCAACGGAAATCGCAGTAGACTGGTAGATAATTAGAAGTAAGGAAAATAAAAAGTCGATGAGAAGAAAATGAAAACTTCATTTGATCAAATACCAAAGCACACATCAAACTGAAGTCGATATTCTTGTAGTAAAATATTGAAGAATACGACACGGATCATGGGAAATTTCTCAATTAAATCAACCATATCATTCTTGAGGAATCCTATTATGTAGACATGAAACTATGGTATAGAAAATCTCAACAGAATAAACAAAACTAAAAAATACAAGACACTGCTGGTAAATCTACAGGAGGGTGAAGTGAGTTGTTTGCACAAACTTAACACCATATGGTGTGGGACAAAAGATAAACCTTCTTCATTATATCAGTTATTTAGGTTGAAGATTCTGAGGATTTCTACAATAAAAAATGGAAGGGTGGCGATAAAAAGGTTTTTATCCGTGAATAAAATGAAATACTTGAGAGAATAAGATCTCAATGAGTTGACAATTAATTGAGAATCTGAGCGCGAAACGAGAATGGTCTACAATACGAGGGATTTGATAAAAATAAAATAATCCAACAATTTCATTTGTCAACACTAACTAGCATATATAAATACACTACAGAGATAGATCTATGAGCGTGTGTGAACAGTAAACGATGACTGCTGGAATATATATATAAGGTAATACAATAAAATGATTGTATTCTTATCTTGACATAACTTGAGTTTAAGTATTGAATAACAGGTTTAAGACGTTCTAGGATTTCAAAGAGTTTAAACAATACAATTTAATTCAAGTATGGCATGTGCCTTCTCTTAAGTGCATGTGTTGCAACTTTGGAAAAATAGAGACATAAAAACTCAGGTCTCTGCAATACTTGAACGTGTTAAATAAAGTAACCTCAACAGTCTGATTGTACACTGCCAGCTGTACTGGACAGCTGTACTTTCTATTCTTGTCTTGCTTGAGCCTATTTAGCTCAGCTATCTCCTATTGCATTGTAATCTCTTTTTAGAACCTCTTCAGTTCTTCTTACTCTAATATACTTCTGTTCTATTCTTTTCTCTCTGCATTTCTCTTTGCTTCACAATTTATTATGGTATTAGAGCTTCAGCAGTAAGCCTCTTCACACATTCCGGAGAGCAACACGATCCTCACAGTGCAGAGCTTCACGGATCTTGAGAGCACGCGACACAGAATTTTCACAAGGCCTGGAGAGCTGTCCGCCTTACTCTCTAAAGATCGGCGCAAGAATCTCACGCGACGAAGCAGAGCGTACAATGCTCAAAAGATCGAGGAAGAAGAGAACGCAAAAGAAGAAATAGTAAAGATTCTTGTAATCTTTTCAAGATTCATCAAAGTTTTACGAAGAAGAGTTGCAGGAGGTGGGAACTCTTGAAGAATTCAAAGAATTCGTTCAAAATCGTTAAAGATTCTTGTAGAAGGCATAATCATTTAAAGTTTTTCAAAATTCGCTCAAATCTGTCAAGGATTGGAGCAGTGAACAAGGAATTCGTGAAATTCTTTCAAATCTTTGAAAGATTCACAAATTTCTCTTCCGCAGAAGAAAATTCCCTCAAATTCAGCAAAGATCGTGTCTACTATGCAAAGAACAGATATTGAGGCCGTAAGATTCGTCCTGCGAACGCATCCAAAGTGGGAAACCAGTTCAGAAGGGACGAAGAGAGCACAGAAAAGGCAAAAGAGTTTCAGTCGTTAGATCTTGCGCAAAGGCTCGACAACAGTTGGATCTGTAAGAAAGTTCACGAGGTTTAATCCTCTGCAACGCCAAGGAATTTTTGACCTGTAAAGTCCCGACATCATTTGGAACGTCCATCAAGAAACACGTGGCGAGATCTCATCATTTCGTGACTCGCAGGTGTAAAGGTCAGAAGACATGTCGTGAGAACTCGTGAATCGCGAAATCACGNAATAGAATAAACAAAACTAAAAATTACAAGACACTGCTGGTAAATCTACAGGAGAGTGAAGTGAGTTGTTTGCACAAACTTAACACCATATGTGAGTTGTTTGCACAAACTTAACACCATATGGTGTGGGACAAAAGATAAACCTTCTTCATTATATCAGTTATTTAAGTTGAAGATTCTGAGGATTTCTACAATAAAAAATGGAAGGGTGGCGATAAAAAGGTTTTTATCCGTGAATAAAATGAAATACTTGAGAGAATAAGATCTAAATGAGTTGACAATTAATTGAGAATCTGAGCGCGAAACGAGAATGGTCTACAATACGAGAGATTTGATAAAAATAAAATAATCCAACAATTTCATTTGTCAACACTAACTAGCATATATAAATACACTACAGAGATAGATCTATGAGCCTGTGTGAACAGTAAACGATGACTGCTGGAATATATATATAAGGTAATACAATAAAATGATTGTATTCTTATCTTGACATAACTTGAGTGAGGTTTAAGACGTTCTAGGATTTCAAAGAGTTTAAACAATACAATTTAATTCAAGTATGGCATGTGCCTTCTCTTAAGTGCATGTGTTGCAACTTGGAAAAATAGAGACATAAAAACTTGGGTCTCTGCAATACTTGAACGTGTTAAATAATGTAACCTCAACAGTCTGATTGTACATTGCCAGCTGTACTCGACAACTGTACTTTCTATTCTTGTCTTGCTTGAGCCTATTTAGCTTAGCTATCTCCCATTGCATTGTAATTCCTTTTTAGAACCTCTTCAGTTCTTCTTACTCTAATATACTTCTGTTCTATTCTTTTCTCTCTGCATTTCTCTTTGCTTCACAATTTATCATGGTATTAGAGCTTCAACAGTAAGCCTCTTCACACAGTCCGGAGAGCAACACGATCCTTACAGTGCAGAGCTTGATGGATCTTGAGAGCACGCGACACAGACTTTTCACAAGGCCTGGAGAGCTGTCCGCCTTACTCTCTAAAGATCGCCGCAAGAATCTCACGCGATGAAGCAGAGCGTACAATGCTCGAAAGATCGAGGAAGAAGAGAACGCAAAAGAAGAAATAGTAAAGATTCTTGTAATCTTTTCAAGATTCATCAAAGTTTTACGAAGAAGAGCTGCAGGACGTGGGAACTCTTGAAGAATTCAAAGAATTCGTTCAAAATCGTTAAAGATTCTTGTAGAAGGCAGATTCGTTTAAAGTTTTTCAAAATTCACTCGAATCTGTCAAAGATTGGAGCAGTGAACAAGGAATTCGTGAAATTCTTTCAAATCTTTGAAAGATTCTCAAATTTCTCTTCTGCAGAAGAAAATTCCCTCAAATTCAGCAAAGATCGTGTCTACTGTGCAAAGAACAGATATTGAGGCCGTAAGATTCGTCCTGCGAACGCATCCAGAGCGGGAAACTAGTTCAGAAGGGACGAAGAGAGCGCAGAAAAGGCAAAAGAGTTTCAGCCGTTAGATCTTGTGCAGAGGCTCGACAGCCGTTGGATCTGTAAGAAAGTTCATGAGGTTTAATCCTCTGCAACACCAAGGAATTTTTGACCTGTAAAGTCCCGACATCATCTGGACCGTCCATCAAGAAACACGTGGCGAGATCTCGACATTTTGTGACTCGCAGGTGTAAAGGTCAGAAGACATGTCGTGAGAACTCGTGAATCGCGAAATCACGAGTCATTCTGGACCATTGGATCAAGAAAGGTCTTGAGCCATCGATCTTATCCCATCGCAAAATCGAGATTTGGGAGTTGGACGAGCAAAGGAGACTACTCTCCAAAAACTCTGATACGCGATATCATGAAACCCCGAGAGGACCTGTGAGCCGTCCATCTCAGAGGACAGGTGGCAGCAGATCCAGGCCATTATTCCATCGACTCGGAGTTCAGGATATCGGAGGTCTCGTTGACAAAAGACACTCCACGGTGAAACTCGCGAAATCGCGATTCACGATATCGCGATAAGATCTCAACTATCCATCTTAGAGGATAGGTGGCAGTAGATCCAAGTGCCATTCACATTTTGGCATTTCGGAGTTCGCGTCTTTAAAAGACCGTCGCAACAAGACTTCGCAACTCGCAAAATTGCGATTCACGAAATAGCGATAAGATCGCAGCGGTCCATTTGTTTGGACATGTGGCGGACATCGAGGAAACCGTCGGCGTTTTTGGCAATCACGGTTTCAAGTTGTCAGAGAAATTTGGAGTCACAAGTCGCAAACTCGCGAAACGACGAGGACTGTCCATCTTGAGGGGATGCGTGGCGTCAATCTGAGGACACGTCAAAAGTCCCAAAAAGGAAAGAACCATCGACACATCGGGATTTGGTAAATCGTGAATCCTGAGGATAAGAAGCACGAGCATTTCGAAACTCCGAAGTCCAAAATCCCGACAGGAGGTAAACTCCGTCGTGGGGCCCAGCTGACGTCATCTCGTCAAAATCGTGGGATCGGGAATCTCCATAGTGAAATCCCCAACGCAGATTTGAGCCGTTCATCTGAGAACGCATGGCAAGTATCAAGTCCATTGGCATTACGGGATTCGGAAAATCGTGGATCCTAACGACGATACGTCTGGTGCATTTGAAGTCTCGATATCGAGAGAAGGGATCAGGACCGTCCATCATAGGAGGATGCATGGCACAGATCGAAGCAATCGGGAAAAGTCCTGAAAGGACAGCGCCATCGGTAAATTGGAGATCGGGGAATCGAGGAGTCAGAAGAACTCGTCATCAGGGTTCACGAATTCCCAATTCACGATATCCCGATAAGATCTGGACCGTCTGATCACAGGAAGATATTGACCGTTGAATTGTCCAAAGGCAATTTTTCGCATTTCGGCGATTTGAAAGAAAAAAATGAGAAAAGTCCGTAGCGCTTTAACAGTAAGGCACATGGTCACGTTGCAAGGAGACTAAGGGCCAATTCAAGCCCGATAAGCTCTCTTTGGCCATCGGCAAATCGACGTTTCGGCGATCGGAGGTAAATACAAAATTTCCCTCTATTTTTTTCTGCAATTTTTTTTATGGCGTCATCTAGCAATTTAGGACCAACTCAGGGTCCGATTCTTCTGGGAAAGAATTACGAATTTTGGTCTCTTCGGATGAGATCGTTCTTGCAAGAACAAGAGTGTTGGGAACTAGTGGATCTTGGATATGTGGAACCAGATCCAACAGCCCTTGCTACCATGAAAAATCCACAGTGCATTGCTCAGGCAACTCAAAGAAACATAGAAAATAAAGCGAAATTCTGGATTCAGAACTCTGTGGATGAATCTATTTTTTCAAAAATCACAGGCGTTCGTACTTCAAAACAGGCCTGGGATATTCTTAAATCTTCCTACCAAGGAAATGACAAGGTCAAAATAGTCAAACTGCAGACCTTGAGGACTCAATTCGAGACTCTAAGGATGACAGAGTCCGAAAATGTCGATTAGTTCATGACCAGAGTCATGGGAATCGTGAACCAGATCAGGTTGACTGGTGAAGCCATCACTGATCAATGCATTGTTGAGAAAATTTTCAGAAGTTTACCAAAGAAATTCGAAATGGTTGTAACAACAATCCTTGAATCCAAGGATCTGTCAAGATTTTCAACAGATGAATTAATTGGTTCTCTGGTGACACATGAGACTAGATTGCATCTCACAGATGAGTCAATCTCAAATTATTTCAAAACTCAATTCTCCTTCAACAAAGGGATAGGCAGAGGAAGAATTAGAGGTTACCAAGGAAGAGGGAGCAATCAAAATAATTCTCATTCCACTGGAGGTAATAGACAACAATATCCGAATCAAAATTTCCAAGGTCAGAGACATTAGCATCAAAATCAACATCAGAATTTCCAGCCTCAAAGAGGCAGAGGGAAAAAATTAAATGACAAAACAAGCATACAATGCTATTATTGCAAAAAATATGGCCACTATGAATCTGAATGCAGGAAGAAGCAAGCAGATCAACTCTCAAGCAGAGCACATGTGTCAAATCATATGGGAGACACCTCAAGAGGTATGTTTCTCTCATGCCACAAGACTAAAGAACAACCTAAAGATCTCTGGTTGCTGGACAGTCGATGCAACAATCACATGACAGGTAACAAAGAATTACTTTCATGCATTGATTCTTCAATATCATCTGATATTACACTAGGAAATGATTATTTAGTCAAGGTTCAAGGAAAAGGAACTGTTCCTATTCTTACTAAATAGAATGTAAAGAAAGACATAAACAATGTCTATCATGTACCAGATCTGAAACATAATTTTCTAAGTGTAGGACAACTCATTGAACATGGCTATAAGGTACTTTTTGAAGGAGCATCTTGCAAAATATATGACAAATACCCCAGTAGAAAATTGATTTTTGAAATCCATATGACTCCAAATAGGATGTTTCCTCTTACCCTCAGAACTGCAAATCTGACTCAACCATATGCACACAGTGCATCTACCCTGAATGAAACAATGGTTTGGCATACAAGATTTGGACATCTACCATTTCAGAGTCTGAGTTTTCTTCAGAAGAACTCCATGGTCAAAGGTCTACCTATCTTTAAAGAGCAAATTCCCCCATGTGAGTCATGCATACTTGGAAAACATAAGAGAACTAGTTTTCCACAGTCATCAAATCAAGCCAAACAACATCTTGAACTTGTTCACACTGACCTATGTGGACCAATGAAAACAGAGTCAATAGGTGGTAGTTTTTACTTTCTAACGTTTATTGATGATTTCAGCAGAAAAATATGGATCTATTTTCTCAGACACAAGTCTGAAACATTCACAAAATTTAAAGAATTCAAGGCAGAAGCTTAAAAACAGAGTGGAAAATATATCAAAGCACTCAGGTCAGATGGAGGAGGAGAATACAACTCTAGAGAATTTGCAACTTTCTGCAAATCACATGGCATTATCATACAAACAGCAACCAGGTATACTCCACAATAGAATGGAGTGGCTGAAAGGAAAAATCAGACAATAATGAATATGGCAAGAACACTTCTCAAAGAAAAAAGTTTGTCAAATAGTTTTTGGGATGAAGCAGTAGCATGCTCAGTTTATCTCTTGAATAGATCTCCAACCACAAGTCTAAAGATTAAAGTTCCCCAAGAAGCATGGAGTGGAACAAAGCTTAATGTAACGCATATAAGGACATTTGGATGCATAACATATGCTCACATACCTTCTGAATTAAGGAAGAAACTTGATGACAGAAGTGAGAAATGTATTTTCACTGGATATAGTGAAACATCTAAAGCTTACAGGCTGTATAATCCAATCTCAAAGAAATTAATTCTCAGCAGAGATGTAAAATTTTTGGAAAATCAATTCTGGAATGATTCAAAAAATCAACAAATGGACAGTCAAACTTCCTTGCTTCCAAGTTCTGAAAACGCAGAAAATTCAGAATAGCAGGTACCTCAAAACATTCTTCCAAGATTGCAGGTACAAAGACAACCTGAACATTCTCAGAATACCTCAACTTCCAGCAGAGAATCATTCTCTGAACCACAAAATCAGAGAACTCAAAGTTTGAGAGAAATCCATCAACATCTGGATGACTTTGAACAACACAATCTTTTTGCTTTAATGTCATGTCAACCTACATCCTTTAAGGAAGTAGCTAAGGAGCCACATTGGGTTCAAGCCATGAACCAAGAAATTGACTCCATTGAGAAGAA
>JASDQU010107718.1:149547-162433 GCA_032191745.1 Picea mariana | reverse complement strand
TGGAGACTCTGCATTGACTATCGTCAATTGAACAAGGAAACAATCAAGAATCAATATCTGTTGCCAAGGATTGATGATCTATTTGATCATATGAAAGGTGCGATAGTGTTTTCAAAGATTGACTTGAGGTCAGGGTATCACCAACTACAGATCAAGGAGGATGACATCCCTAAGACCGCCTTTAAGACAAGGTTTGGACATTACAAGTTTATTGTTTTACCGTTTGGACTGACGAACACCCCATGGGTATTTATGAATTTGATGAATGGGGTGTTACGCGAATAATTGGACAAGTTCATCCAAGTATTCATTAATGATATTTTGATTTACTCTCAAACGATGAAGGAGCATGACGAGCACTTGCGCTTGGTACTGCAGTGTCTACGAGGGAACCAATTGTATGGGAAACTGTCTAAATGCTCTTTTTATCAAACAAAGATTCACTACTTAGGGCATGTCATCTTTGACGAAGGTATCATTGTGGATCCAACAAAGGTCGAGGCTATTATGGAATGGCCTGGGCCAACGAACGTCCCATAAGTGCGTAGATTCATGGGTTTAGTGGGATACTATCGACGGTTCGTTGAGGGATTTTCGAAGATAGCAAATCCAATTATGGAATTGTAGAAGAAGAATAAGAAGTTTGTTGGGAACGAGAAATGCATGGAAGCATTTTGGAGGCTCAAGGAGCTGTTGACGACAACACCGATACTAAAGGTCCCTGATATGGATGAGTACTTACTGGTATGCACTGACACATCTTAGGAAGGCTTAGGCGGAGTCTTGATGTAAGACAGTCAATTGATCGCTTACATATCGAGAAAGTTAAGAAGGCATGAGGAGAAATATGGGACAAACAACTTGGAGTAGTTATCCATTGTGTATGCCCTGAGAGTGTGGAAACACTACCTTATTGGATGAAAATTCGAACTAAAAAAAATGGACCACTGTGGTTTACAACACATTTTTACGCAAAGCGACTTGAATGCGGGACAAAGTTGTTGGTTGTAATTGCTTAATGAGTACGATTTCAAGATTACCTACATAAAAGGAACAATGATTAAAGTGGTTGATGCATTGAGTCAGAGACCACACATATTTTTGGTGATGCCTCTTCAGGAGAATATTATGAAAAGATTCTAACTTTACAGCACGACGATGACTGGTATAAGGTGTTAAGGGAGTTATCAGATGACAGGGATGATTTTAGGGGCTAAATTTCACTCATGGGCTATTTTTCCATGGTTTTTCCAAAAACGAGATTCATTATTTTAAAAACGATTCGTCCAAATTCTATAGGATAAAATTATTTTACCTTAAAAATCGCTAAATTTTGATAAAAACTATATAAAATACTTAGAAATTTGAATATTTTTTAAAAAATATCACCAAACATTTATAGTTGACATATGAAAGATTAGTGATATTCACCAAGGTTTCTACATTTTAAAATAAATTTCCATCTTTAAAATCATCCCTGCGGATGAGACACCTTGTTCTACCAAAATTTGAGGGATTTACTATGGACAACGAAGGATTAAGGAGGTATAATACTCGTATTTACGTACTGCCTTATGACAAGTTGAGAAGTTTGATCTAAAATGAAGCTCATAGAGTAGTGTACTTGGATCATCTTGGATTCACAAAGATGAGGGTAGACCTTAATCCCTCATTCTTCTGGTAGGGATGAAGGCAGACATAGTTAACTACTTGGCATGGTGTCTGGAATGTCAGCAAGTAAGGGATGAACATAGACATCTGGCTAGATTAATACAACCACACGTCATTCTAGAATAAAAGGGAGGCCATTTCAATGGACTTCACGGTGGGATTATCGTTGACGGCAAGGAGACACGACTTGATTTTTGTGATAGTAGACACTCTAACGAAGAGTGCACATTTTATCCTTGTGCGTATGACGTATTAGGCGCCAGACATCACTAGAGTTATTATCAGTGAGATAGTGAGATGGTATGGTGTGTCTAAGAGGATCATATCTTATCGAGGATCAGTGTTTACATGATGATTGGGACTAGTTTCCAAGAAGCCTTGGGAACCCAACTTAACTTTAGTACCACATATCACCTGGAGACAGACGGGTAGATAGAATGAACAAACCAATTCTTGAAAGATATGTTACATATGTATGTAATGGACTAAAAAAAGTGTTGGGAGGAGTTCTTGCCACTGGTAGAGCTGGCATACAACAAAAACTATTAAAGCACCATTAAGATGGCACCATTTGAGATTCTTTATGGGTGACCATGTTAGACACCTTTGAGTTGGGATAGACTTAAGGATGGGGTCTTGGTAGGACCATAAGTGATCCAAGAAATGGAAGAAAACGTACAAACGATAAGAAAAAGGGTTGGAAGAAGCACAATATCGACATAAGGGTTTTGTCGATGCGCATTGCATGACCATAGTTATGAAGGGCCTAATGACCAGTTGTGCCTCATGCCTTGAGGCATTGCATGATGTTTATCTTGTATCTGTGTGGGACTTTAGGTCAGTGATTCTATGCATGTGATTGAATTGAATTCTTGGCGGATGTGGGGTGAGGGTGTGCTCACGGCGGAGCCAATCCGTATTCTGGACCATCGCATTCGACAGTTACGACGTCGAATTGTTGATAAGGTCAAGGACTAGTGGGAAGATTATAGTCCACACTCGGCTACCTGGGAGGACACATGATATGCGTAAGCAGTTTCAATTTTTGTTAATAACTAGACATATGATTTTATGATACACTTTATTTCGACACTTATATACTCTGAAACTTCAGGATGAAGTTTAAAACAAGAGGGGGTGTATGTAACATCCCGCTCTTGTGAACACCTGATCAGACTTATTCTTTGAGGACACTTACGTGCAAGTGATCCGGACCATTAAACGATTGGATGTTTTGATTATGCCTATGAGTTGTTGTGGATTTGATGACATGTTATTTTTCTATATTTATATTAATGGGTGTTATTGACTGGGTTGTCCTGAGTGTGTAGGAATCTGGACGTTGAGGATTTCGAGGCATTGATGAAACTCCGTGGACTCCAGATTGAGTTAGGGAGTGGACTGTTAGGGTTTGAATGTTGGTGATGTGACATATGTACATATGTTAGATATTATGATGTGGATTTTTATTGCTGACATGATTCATTGAAGGATGCAGGCTTACGATAGCTTGCCGACCAGATTCACATTTGGAGTAAAGGGGTCTCGCATGACAACTAGAGACATTGAGGGAGAGGTGTGGCAACAACCTAATAACACTCCTGCCATGGCTCGAACTATAGGTTAACGATTACCTAGTTCAAGAAGACCCACGATGCCGTGAGGGCAGACTGTGACAGTCGCTCCCAATGATTCTAAGCGGTGCGCAATAAGGAAGGGTCTTCCTTAGAGACCCTTAGTCTAACACAAGATCACCTAACGGAGTATTGACTCCAGGTGTTTGATGTCTACCAAATTCAGTCAAGAGGCGAGTGGCACCCTTGTAGCACGTAGTGCATCTTGAAGGGCACGTCGTGTGAATAAAACGGAAAGAGGCGAGTGTCACCCTTGGAGTACGTGGTGCATCCTAAAGGGAACGTCATGATTTTAACTATGGTAAGTTAATAAACCTAATGCCTAGAAAACTACGCCTCCTTAGGACCTGGTTGGCCTTAAAATGAATGATGTGATAAGTAAAGTTTAATAACAAATTTTCCCTTAAAAACTGTCACCAAGCCTAATGAATTGAAAACCTAGGTCTGAGTTGAACCTTTGAACAAAAAAAACTAATTAGACATGTAACAATAAGGGGTAAATAAAATTCAAGCTTTAATAATTAAAATGGAAATTTTAATAAAGGTTTAATTAATAAAAGGGGTATTTGATTATTTTTGTCTAAACCTGCTAATTCTGAACTTAGTTTTAAAAAGGGGAAACTTTAAGAAAAAGGGAAACTTAAAGAAAAGGGGGAAACCTAAGGAAAAGGGGAAACTTTAAGAAAAATGGAAAATTAAAGAAAAGGGGGAAACCTAAGGAAAATGGGAAACTTAAAGAAAAGGGGAAACTTAAAAGAAAAAGGGGAATGTCTAACTTATTAAGGAATCTAGCCTTTGAAACCTTCTATTTATGATTTCAATTAGGAATTAAGTAAGGCATAAGTCATTCAAGAATTGTAAGAGAATATTGAGACACTGAGGAGAACTTTTAGGAATGATTTTAGGTGGGTGAGGGAAATAGACAAATTTAATTAATTAATAAATTGATTTTTTGGTGCAACTAGGGGATCGAGCGACATGTGTATGGGGGAGGTTTTTTGAAATTAATTAAATGAAAAAGGAATCTAATGAGGGTTTTGGGAAACTAATGACTAAGAAAACTCTATAAAAGGATGGCTGGGGAGGAGTATGGGAGGGATATGGTTTGCGTAATGTTACACTGCCGAATTTTATCTTGACTGATTTTCTTTTGTGGGAGTTGGGATACCTAGCTCGAGTAACAAGTGGTAGCTCAACCTTGCGAGGTGAGCTGGGAGTTAGCATTCTTTGGTATTGTGTGCGTGGCCCCTTTGTAGCTCGAGGGGCTCAGGGGAAAGAAGAGTACCCCTTTATCTTCCCTTCCCTAAAACATTTACCAGTATTTACCTGCCGACCTACCGCCTTTGTCAGATTGAGAGGATTATCGACTTCCCTACTGCCCAACTGACGAATTGTCCCATAGAGAGCTATATGAGACACAACATTCAGTCGCATTTATCTCATTGAACAATCGGAACGATGAGATTCGGATCAAGAACTATCAAATCATGATCTTACCCACAATCATTTCCCCACTCTGTGTATTGCTTCAATAATAGGATTTTGAACCAAGGATTTTCGTGCCCAGCGCTTGGGGAAAACCCGCCTGCATTTTACGTCCCTTCTCACCACATTTTGTGAGAGAAATTTGCGAAGTATTTGCCCAACGCGACTGGCGTTCCTTTTCTGTGTTTTCCAACACCCCCAATAGAGTGTTCTGCCCTGAGAATTCTCACCCAGATCATGGAAATTAAAAATTGGCAGTGCCTCTGCCCCTTTCCAATGTTTTTTATTCCCTTTTGTTGGGTGTTTGTTGCTCGACGTGTATTAACCAGTGCCTTGGGTGAGCGTTCCTCCAGGAGATGGCTCACACAGATTTCGGGGAATTTAAAAACTGACAACTGTCTTTGCCTTTCGAGCGTTGTAACTGAGAGTGCTTTTTATCATATTTTTTTTTTCCTTCTTAATATTATACTGGTGTTTAAGTTGTTTCTTCCTTATTTTTGGTTCCTTTTGCGTTGAATTTAGATGATCTTAGTAAGAACTTGATTCCCACAACTCTCGTCCATTATAGCTCAGGGTCTCTAAGTAAGACAAATTATCTTGTTCCTCTTGAATAAGTGAGGGTTGGGCGAGAAGGATGTTCTAGATGTGGTGGTCATGCCAGATTTCTTTATGTTGGTTTTTGTGTCATATATTTGACACATGTTAAGGTAGGATGAAAATCTTGACGAAAGGATTCCCAGTTGGACCGTCACAAGCCTTAAATAATATAGTATTGTGCGAGACTGGGTAGCGCCCTGAGTTTAATGTGATACATAAGGGTTTAAAGAATGGATTTCTCATGCCTTAGAAAATAAAATGAGGAGTACCCTTGTGCCTTGAACCCTGCCTATGGTTATGTATTTAGATTGCTCGCTCTATGGGATATTGATGATGTAGGACTGGATAAAGTATTAGATTACCTTCGTCTTAAAATGTTAGCATATGTTTGGTTTAGTAATTAAATTTCTTTGCGCCTTGAATTCATTAATGGATGATGGTTTAACAATTTTAGTCGTGCCATTAAAACATTAATGTATGATGGATCGAAAAATATACTACCGTTACGCCTTGATTATTGATGTTATCGTTGAACTAGAATTGGTTACCATTGCGCCTTTAATTAGTGTTGAGGTATGATTGATTTTTAACAACTTTCTCTAGCGCCTTGGGTAATAAACTCTATAACTCTTGTATCTTATCTTGTGTTGTTGTATGAATGATGAAGGATTAAGTTGTTAGCTCACTGGCGCCAAGATTTTTATAATGACGCATGACTGGTTAAGTAATAATATTTATGTGTGTGCCTTATTTTAGTGGCATATGATTGCTTCACCATTCTTCCTTACACCTCAGAATTAATGATAATGGTGTTTGAATTTATGTAATTGAATTGCTCATATAATGAATTTAATTGATGCTTAATCTCACACCATTTCTTAACTTGACATGGCAATGTTCTCGAATTATAACTCTCACGGGAAACATATATTAATGTCGTGAATGATGGATAATGTGTTAATATTGTTCGTTAATGCTTTAGATGATGTGTCAATAATGTCACTATTAATGGTGGATTGCAGTTCCTAACACAAAGAAAAAAAAATTACTTGTTTTATTGTCGTGTTGTTGTCGTAACGATGGGGTCGTTACATTGGAAGACCTATAATTTGTTATATGGTTTCTTAGATTCAACATTAGATTTCGCGTCAGATTCAAAGTCATATTCAACATCAACGTCAGAGGCATTGTCAGAGATAGGAAGCTATGAGACTCCTTCTTGTACTAAGAGAAGGATGAGTCCATGAATAAACCATCCCTCAAAAGAGATATTTGTAAATATGTATATTTGTAAAATGAAAGCTAATATACATATGTAGATACCTTCTAGGTCTATTTTTGTATTAGAAGGCTTGTAAGCCACTCATGGTAGATTGTAAGAGTGAGAGGAATTATGTAAAATTTTTATATAGCCAACCTATATATTGTTAAGAGTGAGAGGAATTTTGTAAAGGATTTCTATATAACCACCTTATATATTGTTTAAAGTGAGAGGAGTCTTGTAAAGGGTTTCTATATAGCCACTTTGTTATAGGAGTGAGAGGGATCTTAGAAAGATTTCTAATCCTTTCAACAATAGTGTAGACAATTGTATTGTCTTATTATCATCTAAGGACTATATATGGATCGAATTGTCTAAGTTAACATTCTTATTCTGAAGTACTGAAGACGAAGGAACATAAGGATGCAAGCAGTTGGAGCATGTAGACCAGAAAGTGGGAGGAGCATCGAAGTAATGTAAATATTCCTAGAGCTGGTAAAGGAGAAATCATATTTTGTGTAAAGATATAAGATGTATATACTTGTAACGATGCATGCTATGACATCTTCAAAATATTATGTCATGTTCATGTAGATGTATACCTTGAGTAGAAATAGTTCAGACAATACAGATGTATAAAAAGAATATGTTTGGAATTGTTTTCAAGGCATGAGAGAAGAAATGGATAGGAAATTTATTCAAAGAATCCTACAGATACATCAACAGTGCATGAAAAAAGAGTCCAAAAGGGCAAGGCATAGATCAACATTCGACTTGGTTTCAGATTGACCAAGATAGACTATATTCAACAAAGAAGGAGATGGGAGTGAATGTTGAGTACATGATTCAGATTCATATATTATAGAGATTCAATGAGCAAACTTTTGTTGTGAAGGAATCTACGAGCCAGAACTAGATTTGAACTAACACTAATCGCCAAAGAGCCAGAATCAAGTCCATATTCCATAGAAGCAGACAAAAGTACATTGATCTAGTATCCAATATCCAAGATCCAAAATTAAAATTTAGTCCCAGAATATTCAACAAGATAGAAGAGTGAAGAAGATTCATCATCACTAAGTTACTGGATAAAGCATTTCAGTAAGGTGGAAGAGTGAGTAAGATTTATCATCACTAAGTTGTTGAAATATTCATACTTTTGGAGAACTAAAAGTTCTTCAGTGGGAAGGTGTTATCTAGGAGGATCCAGGAACGTTCACAGAGGTCCACGAGGATCTAGAATGTTCACATAGGTCCAAGAGGATCTATAAAAGCTCAAAATTTATCGTCTCAAATTCTCTTGAAAAGGGTATCATTGCATAGATATCAATGCTATCTTTCCAATGACACAAAAATCACCTCAAACAGAGTTCATATGCAAAAGTTATGGTTGGTCAAAGTTCAAGTCAAACATGACAAAAGTCAAAGTCAAAGGTGACACATGTCACCACTAGAAGGATGACACATGTCCTATCCATACTGCTTAGGATGATGTCATGCTGACATTAGCATGACAACGTGCCATGTGTCAGCCATAAATGGAATTTTCAGGGGTCCATTTGGACCAATAAAATTTTGACATGTGTCATCCATACGAATGACGTGGCATCTGTATGATGACATGGTAGGCAGACATGTGGACCAATCATCAATTGATAGATGGTATACTGTACACATAGGTGGTAGGTACAGTTGGTGGCATATGAGCCAATGACAAGTTGCCACATGGACCAATCAAATGGTGACATGTGGCACCTTTAGGAAGCCCAAGTTGGGCTGGGTATAAAAATTGTTGGGGCTCGACTGATTCAAACCTCCAACCTCCAACCACTTGCCCAAACATTTTAAGAACATATGCTAACCACCATGGCCAACTGTCCCATAGAATATACCATCGATTAATAATATATTTATTACGTTATGAATGTAATATGCTAAAATAAACGGAGTCCGCAGGGCTTGAACCCTGGACCTCCCACCATAACCAACGGCTTTACATATAGAGCGTCGACCATTGCGCTATTTGGTTGTGTTTTTACAACCAACAAAACCAACAACAATTAAAGGGTCGCATAAGGTGCAGGTAGGAGGTTGGGCCTGTGACTTATTTATGGGTGTATGGACCAAGATGAAACACATTCTCAGGTTGACACAGATCCCAAGGAGGAGTGGATCTTGAGAGAGGATACGGTATGGATGCATAGTTTTGCATGGAAAGAGAAGAACTAAGTTATGGTGTGTCTCGATTTGTGTGCCATGAGGTGTACTTTGTCCAAACATAGGTGTGTTTATACTCATTTTTCTCGTTTTCTCGAGAGGAACACGATGGTGATGTTATTTTTGTGCTAAGATGTTGTCTTTAAGTATCAATACAGATTTCAATTAATGAGCGTCGTAGTGCATTGTTTGGCGTGTAAAGAGGGTAAAATTGAGTTGATTCAGAATATGGTCGACTTTATACTCATTTTTCTCATTTTTTTGCAAGGAATTCAACAATATACTCTATATTTGAGTTTGAGCAACGAAATTGAAGAGTGACTTCAAATTTGGCTTTGTAAGTCAATTGTGTATTGTAATTTGACATTTTGAAATTATGAGAAGCAATCTCATTGGTTTGAAGGGAACTATGAAGATGAAGTAAACTATGTCATCAATATTGTATAACTTGAGTTCTTTTACTTTATGCCGTGTTACCTCATATTTCATCAAATTAATCATTATTTCATGAGATTTTGGATAATAAGCACATCATCATTTTTCTGCAAATCAC
Source organism: Picea mariana (assembly GCA_032191745.1). NCBI lineage: Eukaryota > Viridiplantae > Streptophyta > Pinopsida > Pinales > Pinaceae > Picea > Picea mariana. The sequence goes on along the minus strand of JASDQU010107718.1, from coordinate 153,015 downwards.
CTCAATATGATCAATAATTATTTTGAATCAAGTTAGATTCTAATATAGGTTTTTAAAGGTTAAGATTTGTATCTAAGGATTTTTGGATCAATAAACATAATCGTTCAAGTGCGTTTGTTTCATATGTAAGCATAGGGGCAGTAATGTAATGGCGAACCGATGCGTTTTCATCTTATGTACGCACCGGGGCATTTTAGGTAATGGTGCCCAATGTGGTTTTGTTTTATGCTTGCATCGAGAATTTATGTAATGGTGCATCGATGTTTTTTTTGGTTTTATGTATGTTCTGGGGAATTTGATGTAAGGTTGTTCCAATGCGTTTTATGTTTGGGTATGCACCGATGTGTTTTAACAATAAAAGCAATGGAAAAAAAAACATCTGCTACAACCTTCGCTTGCCCAATTTTTTAAGTTATATGGAACATCCATTAAAACCTCCACAACCAATATAGGAGGTTGTAGCATAGGTTTTTTTGAAAAATTTGTCAAATTTTGTAACACTAAAAACCTCTGCAAAAACCTCCGCTAGAAGGTTTTCTCCTTGTAGTGGGACAATGGTGGAAGATAAAAAGTTTGTGTCCATTGCTTTGAATGGACTTGTTTATTCTTGGAGGCCTTTTGTCCAAGGTGTATGTACTCGTGAGAATTTTCCTACCTTTATGAAGCTTTGGGATGATTTTGTATAGGAAAAATTCAGGTTGGAGTCTTGTACAATGCAATAAGAGGAAGTAGAAGAAGTATCCTTTGTCAGGAAGACAAAGAAGGAAAGAAAGGATATAAGAAGGGCAATAAGGAAGATCCAAGAAACAAGGATTTGAATAAGGTGAAATGTTTTAGGTGTCACCATATTGGAAATTATTCCAACCAATGTCTGGAAAAGAAGAAGGGGAAGGCTAAGAAATAAAAACAAGATGAAGGGACTGTAGATGTTGTGGCAAGAGTGGATGATTTATCATGTTGAATTGAGATCACCTTCACCATGGTCTCTTGTTTATATTCTAACATTGTGTCAAGTGTTGGTTGGTATGTGGACAGTGGAGCATCAAAACATATGACTTATGACATGACACTTTTTAACAAGATTCAAGAGAAAGAGGGAAGTATGAGTGTGGAGTTCAGTGATTATGCCACGTATCCCATGAGAGGATTGGGATCGATTTCCTTCAAGATAGGAAATGTTCTTGAGTTGAATGTGTTTTGTTTGTTCCTAGTTTGGAAAAAAATATTATTCCAGTTTCTTGTATGGTAAAGCTTCAATATAGAGTAACATTTGAAGGATAATGATGTAGTATCAGTGATCGTAGTTTAGCAAGTTTGAAGAATTTTCCTAGAGGTGAGCTAGATGGTGGCATTTACAATTTGGTTGTTGATCTTGTGGCACTTGTACATTCTAATAAGAATTTGGATGAACCTTATAGTCTTGAGGAGGCACATGCAAAGTATGTATTGCAAGATGCCATGGTTATAAGGTCATAACCTATTATGGAATCAATGATTGATTCTAAGTTTGCAATGGATATAAGTGTTGTAGAGTATAGGGACATGTTGTTGGATTCTCTCAGGGAGAGGGAGTTAACGTTAATGTTACTCTTTCTTTAAGATTCTATCAAAAAGAGGGAGGTGACCTTGTCATAGGTTAATGATTCGGTTGTCAGAGGTTTTGAGATGCATGGGAAAGATACCCATGCTCACATGTTGTTGACAATTTTGGTCAGTGATGTTGACATAGGGGATAATGGAATCAAGGAGGTGTCTTATAGTCCAAAGTTATGTTCCTTCAAATTCATAGGTGTTCAATGTTCTTTGGAGGTTCAAGATGTGATAACGTCTTGTGACTTCCACAACTTACAAGATTTGTATTCTAGAACCAAAGAAGACTATGGACCTAAGAAGAGATGTGAAGTTTGATAAGGATGTGAGACTTCTATTTCATAGGTATCTACTTCAAAGATTGAAGGGAGTGAGGAGGTTGTTTGTCCATAAATTGATTTGAAGGTTAAAGGAGAGTTATATTCAAATGCAAACGAGGTGAGATTGGGGATGGATATGCCCTCACCTTATAGGATGAAAATGAGCATGTAGAAGTGCCAAGATCTTCAATGAGGGTGAGGATACATCTTAGGAGATATGCTAACCATATTGCACTAGCATCTTCCACTTATGAACCTTCCAATGGTTTTGAGAAGGTGAGGTGTGATTCATTAATGGATGAGTGTGATGGTTAGGTGTTATTTCCTTTCCAAGAGTTTGTGGTTGACTTCAAAACTATAGCAATTTCATATATGCAAATAACAAGTTTCATTGTGATCCAAAATGGATCCAGGAAGGCCTAAAAATCAAATTTCTCGGAATCGGGTGAAACTAGATCCATTGCGCCCGTCTCGTCGCGTTGATTCTGACCATATAATTTTTTTCGCAAATGGACGCCGTATGCGAAAGTTATCACATTCTGATCGATTTCCCAAACAAGAAAAAAGTCAATTGGTCAAGGGTGATGTGACAACCTGTGAAGGTGACACATGGCAGGGTAGATTGGACACATGGAAAATGTTGAAGGTGACACGTGGCAGTGTCAAAATAAGACATGTGGTAGTTGGCTGGACAAACGAGGTGGCAGGATGACTAAGCAGTGATTGGGATTGTGTAGGCCAATACCAAAGTGACACGTGACCCAATCTAATGATGCCACATGGCACCCTGGATCATGCTAGGTGATAGGTGACATGTGGTAGTGTCAAAATAAGACATGTGGTAGTTGACTGGACAAATGAGGTGGCATGATGACTAAGCAATGACTGGGATTGTGCAGGCCAATACCAGAGTGACATGTGGCCCAATCCAATGATGCCATGTGGCACCCTAGATCATGCCAGGTGACATGTGGCAGTGTCAAAATAAGACATGTGATCATTGGATTGGGTATTAGAGAATCTTGACTCATCCTTATTGGCATGATCCAGGGTGCCACGTGGCATCATTGGATTGGGTATCAGAGCAAGCTTATAGAATGTGATCCTGAGATTGGATCGAGAAAGAGGACTTCTCAAAGTGAAGAGATGGCATCAAAAGAAGGCATGTCTCAGAATGAGATTGAGTTGCAAAAGAATTTATTCACCATGTATGATATGGTAAAGGTATTATATGAGGATTACTTGGAACATAAGAGGCCTTTCCAAGGGGAATCTTCTAAAGAAGACAAAAGTGAAGAAGGAGAGGATCCTCCTAAACCTCCTCCTTCACCTCCTTCTTCTCCATCAACTTCTTCTTCTTCAAGTACAAGTTCCAAATCCACCGCAAGAAAACATTCCCATAAACATAAACATGATATGCCTTTACTTAAGCTTGATGTGAAATTTGAATTACCCATGTATGACGGTGAAGTCAATGCAGAGAGGCTTGATAACTGGGTCAGACAGATGGAAGTTTATTGCAGTGTGCAACAAATCAAGGATGAGGCAACCCAAATCA